>JANHFN010006007.1:139359-153578 GCA_032468175.1 Toxicocalamus goodenoughensis | reverse complement strand
CATTGTAAGCCGCCCTGAGTCTTTGGAGAAGGGCGGCATATAAATAAAAATAATAATAATAATAAATAATAATAATATTACATAGTGATTGAACTTGATACTCAAGCTAACAAGATAAATTAAAAATTTATTCTCTTTATACAATATGCCAAGTTCTACAGGGACATGTGCCACCAGTGAATTATCCCTCTTTTATTTAAATTTCCAGGACATTTTGATGGTTGTTATTTACCCTATCTGTTAAATAATCAAGATAAGTTTATTTCTCTAAAAATAATGAAATTTGTAATATGCAAAATGCATAAGCTTTGCCTACAAATGGTGAGGAATAGTTCTTGTTGTTAGGGGATATTTTTGTGTTGGTCATTTTGTTGATTGTACTTTTATTGGTCAATGACTGGAATAAAGTTTTTTGTCCATCTGTCGACATCATGAACAGCTTGATTCAGTTTAATCCAGACTTATTGATTTGTACCTTGTTATATTGTACCAGCCAGCATGGTTAGATTGTAATTCAATGCATTATGTGATCCAAAAATAATAAATTAACCCAGTAACCAAGTTAAATATCTTGTGCAAACTCTTTTATAATTGCTCTGGTGGATTAGTTATTTATTAAAAAGGTTTAGATTTGTGTGTCCAGTAATAACAAGAGCATTCACATCTCAGAAATAACAACAAAAACAACTGTTGCAGAAGCAAACAAAGGTAGCTCCAATAGTAATAGGTATCTTGGGTGCAATCCCAAAACAACTGGAGCCAAGTTGAACACCGTTGTCATTGAAAAGTTCACCATCAGTCAATTGCAAATGGTAGCTTTACTTGGAAAGCTTCCATTCTGCAATGATTTCAATAACACCATCAAACACCCACATCTGTCTATCCCTCTCCTCCTTAGAGAAATGAGAAAAGACCAAAATGCCAAACCCAGTCTGAACATCTGGCTGACTGTGTAATGAACCATAATAATGAACAAATGCATACAAGTCAGAATTGAAAAGACAGCAACAGACAGCAAATGTCTCTGCAGAAAAGTTGAAGAAAGTGGGTCACCTTGTGTACAGTTGCAAGAAGACCATGCAGACTTGAGTACAAACAATGTTCAAATAGCAACAATGGTGCATTGTAAGATCTACAAGAAATACCATTGGCCTGCAAGCAAAAACTATAAAATAAAGCAATAGGAAATGAAGAAATTAAAGCACTCTGGGACTTTAGAATTCAAACAAACAAATGCTTCCCACATAACACTTCAGAGTTAACAATTGTTAATAAGAAAGAATGCTTGGGAAGTTTATGAAGCACCTCCTTTTATTCCAGCAGCTAAAGCGTTCTCCAGATTGGTGTGAGTGATTTAGAAGCCATAGTCAGAAGCCTGACTATTTCTGCATATGTATATATGTACAAGGGACGGGGTGGTTCAGTGGTTAAAATGCTGAGCTTGTCGATCAGAAAGGTTGGCGGTTCAAATCCCTAGTGCCGCATAATGGAGTGAGCTCCCATTACTTGTCCCAGTTTCTGCCAACCTAGCAATTCGAAAGCATGTAAAAATGCAATTAGAAAAATAGGGATCACTTTGGTGGGAAGGTAACAGCATTCTGTGCACCTTCAGCATTTAGTCATGCCAGCCACATGAGCACGGAGACATCTTTGGACAGCACTGGCTCTTCGGCTTTGTAACGGAGATGAGCACCACCTTCTAGATCCGGAAATGACTTGCACATATGTGCAAGGAGGGCAACCTTTATCTTTTATATATGTACAGTTACTTTCTGTTCATCCCTTTTAAAGATTTGCACACCTTTATGAAATCTATTTGTGGCTGGAGATTTCAGCTAGGCAATTCTCTGAAAAAGATGTCTTGAGTGCACAAGCAGCCATTCTGTTCTGTATTGGCAGAAGCACTGGACTGCACACAGATGGAACTTCTTTTTTTGTCAAAGTAAGTTTCACAGTTCTGAAAAGCCTACTTCCAAAAAAGTGCATTTAGGATTAATGCCAAAGAGTGACTAGTCACTGTAAGCCAAGGAAGATATGGGCTGCCATTCATGACTTGTCATGCTTAACAGGTTGGCAGCAATCTAACAATGGTACATGAGTACTGGGGCTGTCAGCTTTCAGCTCTTTAAAAACAATGTGATGTCAAAGGAAGTTTGTTTGGAAGCAGGAGGGAAAAAATCTGAGTGTGTGAGAAGAGGAATAAGTATACATGTCTGTACATGTGACATATTAGTTTTAAATAAAGGAAAAAGCTTTGAGTTGATTTTGACTTTAAGAAACAGGATGAAATATTTAGTCTAAATTGCACCCTAAGTAATGGACTTCTTAATTTGGGCAGCTACAAATATTAATCAGTTTAAATAGTAAACTAAATGGATACAACAAACAAATCTAATATGTTTTAAGTTTTTGCGGGTACTTACATGTACAGTATTCATATATATATATATATATTCACATTCACAAATCTTACATTAGTATTATCTTGAATTCACCAAAACAGAATGAAAAAACAGATTTGTGATTTTTGTTGGTTGCAACTATCATATTATCATACATGGAAAATTGGCACAAAGTTTCTATCTTGGAGAATAAATAGTCTGAGTTAGATCCAGACTTAGCCATATTTAGACACCTATTCCCATTTACAAGTTCATCTGTAGAATAATTTCTCAACAAATTGATATTAGCTTGTATTATGTCTGCATTAAAAGTTGGGAAACTGCAAACTTTGATAACTTTATTGCTTTGTTAGTGATAATATGACTCAGTTACTCTCTCTCCTCCTTCACACACACACACACACACACACACGTGTGTGCGTGTGTGTGTGTGGTCACTGCTTGTAGAGTAATATCCATGTCCAACAAGAGATGGGAAAGAAGACAGATTTAAAACAAAGAACCTTTTGCCCTGTTCTGTAAAACAAAGGACAAAGGAATGAACCTGCCATATCTGACTGAAGGCCCTCCTTTTTTCTCATTTATTTTGCAATGCATTTGACTATAAAACAGCACCAAACTGATTGACAAGGCCTATTTGTGAAATCAGCAGGGAAGAGCTGTAAATATTGTAATTGTGGCAGCACTACACATCTGGATTTAATGTGCACTGGCAATTTTGTACCATAAGGGGTTTCAGTGAATACATGAAATCAGTCACTTGAAATGGTCGTGCTTATGTACCATATTGTGCTTTGTTCAGTTATTTATTTCCTAAGAGAGAACAGAAAAGTTGGAGAAAGGATTCAATTCAATTAACAGAGAATGTAGATAGAGTTGTCCCTAAAGACATGTTCTCACAAACTACTGACTTACTTACATTGGAGATTTATGGGGAGAAACAATCTAAGGGTTGGTCTCCTGTTGGTCATAAAAAACAAGACCCACAGGTGTAAGTGTAAACTGACTGTTCTATTATATTCTGCTTATTATATAGAATTTCCTCAAACTGATTGCCTTCTCTTGATAAGGCTCTATGGAGCTTGAGATGGAATAGGAGGTAAGTTCTACAGTTAGACAAAGATTCAAGGCTAAATCCTCGCATGAGATTTCTTCCCTGCCTGTCTGGGCATTTCTGAACATGCCCTTGTCAAAATATTCTAGGGATTCAGACATTAATGATTGGAGTGGTCCACCAATATGACACTTTGCTGAAGATCAGATCAAGCTTGCACTGATGTTTTCAATGATTCATAGGATATGAAACACAGAGATGCATTTTCTTCCAAAGTTTACAGATGTGTATCTCCCCACCTATCTGGTCAATAGGTGGCAATATTTGAAGTTGTGGTGCTGTGTTAATATGCTGCAAAACCTCATCCCTCCTCTTGAGAATTTCCACATGAACACAAGGCATGCATGGAAAGTCCAATAATATTTGCAAGTCAATATGTTTCATTTTGCTTTCAAAGGAAATGTTGCACATCCTTTGCACATCCAATTTTCTTTTGAAGAGAAGATCCTGAACTAATAAGCTATCCAAAGAATATCACACCCTTGAAGATGTATGGTACATATTATTGTTCCGAATCTTAGGAGCAAAGACTTTAAAAGTGTGCATTAGCCACAATACCAACACTGTCAAATATGTCACTATGATTCCCAAAATAGATATACAAACAGCACAACAGTAATAAATATGTGAAGCTTTTTTCATTTGCCTTAATTATTTTGACATGAGGTTTTTTTCCCCTGATCTGGGGAAAAAATATCACATTTTTTTTATTTTTCTGAAGTTTTCAATTTTGTTCTGCTATATAAATGACTATATGAGCAGGGCTTCAGGGTATAAGTTACATTGCAGTAAGTCATATCTAATGTTTCAAAGGGCTCTGTTTTCAGCCTCCTAGCTAAAAAAGCCCTGAGCCCAATATAAATTATTAACACCTTCATTTGTACCTTGTTGTATCTTCTTAATTAAAGAGCAATACAAAAGAAATAAGAGATGTTGGATGGCATATTGCTGTGACTAAAGGGCAATATTTGTTAAATAAAATGTCATTGGGCTTGCAATCAAAAGTTTCTTTTTCCCATCAAACTCAGGTAACTAGCAAAGATTATTTCACTATTACTAGTGAAGTGTCAAGAAGTTTTATGTTGGAATTAAATAGCTCTTAATATTCCAAACACTGTCCCTTTAATGGAGATCTATAATTGGATGCCTCAAACACATTTTGATGTTTTGCCTTGATGAATGCCACCGTCTTATAAAGGGCTGAGAAATATTTTGGCCTCAGAAGTGATGTAGTGAACCATCTGCCTTTCACTCTACAAATAAAATGCAGCATATACAGGCACTGAAATGCAAAACTAAATGTCAAAAGCTTGACAATTATTATTTGATATTCCATGTGCCAAGGACTATGATGAGCACAATCTTATTCCTGATAAAAATGCAAATGTATCACCCCAATATATGATCCACCAAATTCAAAGCAAATGAATAAAAGCAGTTGTGGCTTTAATATCAAATATAGAAGCAGATAGCTTGCAAATATACTATCAAACACTAAATCTAACAGTAAAATTCTTAGCAATTAGAAATGCAGTAGGTAAGGATCACTAGAAAATGAACATTTTGAAAAAAAGTAGGAAGGGGAGAAATATGTTTCTCAAATGGAAGACAGATTTTGGTTTGGAACCCTAGTAAATGTAAGAGGCAGAACAAGAAGCAATGGATAGAAATTAATCAAGGAGAGATCCAACCTTGAATTAAGGAGAAATTTCCTGACAGAATTAATTAATCAGTGGAATAACTAGCCTCCACAAAATATGGGTGCTCCAACACTGGAGGGTTTTAAGAAGAAATTGGAATAGATAGCCATTTGTCTGAAATGACATAAGAATTCCTGTTTGAGCAGGGGATTGACTAGAAGACCTCCAAGGTACCACCCAACTCTATTGTTCTGTTAACTGTATATTGCAACACAGATAAATGAATGAAAGGATCACATTTTTGTAGCTAATTAGGCCTCTCATTGAATGGGGATCACTGCTAAAATTTGTTCCTACTTGTCCACAGCAAATTTCAGCTTCCCCAGTAATGAGTTTTGACAGATAGCCAAACCCAATCATTGCAAAGTTAGTCTTTTACTGTTTGAAAACTTCCAACATAATGTGCAGTGTGGGTGTGGGTGTGGGTGTGTAAATTTCTGGAGTGCTTGTAGAAATATTTGCATTAGTGAGGTTCAGCATTTTACATTTTCTTTTAAATGGGACAGTTTTGTTGGAGGGAGAATAGACGGCAGGAAGGAAGGAAGGAAGGAAGGAAGGAAGGAAGGAAGGAAGGAAGGAAGGAAGGAAGGAAGGAAGGAAGGAAGGAAGGCTAAAAATGACACACCTACTAATTATGGAAGCATAATTCAATAAAGTATGGTGAAATGTTTGGTAAATTAGGCAAAATTGTGCATAACCTTAAAACCAGCAGACCTTTATTTGGGGCCCATGGGGCCTGGGTCACACAAATTTATTGAGGTTGAGACTATACATTTAATTACATTCAGTTTTAATGACATCAATATAAAGAATTTCAATATCATATATATTTTTTTCTGTAAAGTTCCCATTAGCTGCACTCTATATTTCCAGAAACAATTACTCTTCCAGAATAAGACCTAAGAAGCATAACCAAAAACCATTTGTAAAGTCACTTATTGCCTTCAGAGATTTCCTCTTTTACTGATTAAATTACATGTCTGACTGATTCTTAATTATATCTTGCCCAATGATTTTGAAAGCTTTCTATCTTAATGTCAGTTAGTAAACAAAATTATGTGAGGTTTTTGTTGTTGTTTTTGTTTAAATGACCAATCTAATGCAAATAATGTAAAAGATTCATCACTGTCTTCGTAAAAAGAAATTGCAATTATTTGCCTGGAAAAGAAAATGATGCATTCAAGCTAGTTTAACCAAAGACACTCAACAAGTAATGATCACATAAGGGCTAGATTATATTAACTTGAGCATCAAAACACCCATTTTTAGGGCTGCCCAATCTTTCTCATTTTGAGACACAGTCTACCCTTGTTGAAGGCTTAACAACATATCTCTCCAAAGTTTGTTCCATGGACCAACAATATTTGAACATTTATTTATGAGATATCTAGCCTATCTTTCATTGATAAATTGGTTTGTACATTAGAAAAGTGTCGTTCAGCAACCACCCAAAATGCAATGCATACTACTGAAAACATAAATGGTTTAAAATAGTAGTGGTCCATATTAAATGACCTAAAGAGGAAAGTTTTAATTCCTTTCTTGATGTCCCCAAGGATAGTTTGATAGTTTTCTGATAGTTTTGGCACTGGAAAACATTACTTATTCTATAGACATTAATTCCATGGGGATTAATATTGAGACAGGGGTTCCTGTAAAATAATTTTCACTTTCTTTTGACCAAGTCCACAGATTTCCTAATACTTTAGTATAATGCTTCTTTTTAAAAGCTAGTTAGAGAACATGAGGGATATATTCACTGAGCAATTCATCAATATTTATTCTGTCAATGGCTGCCTCCTTGCCATAATTAATTACCCAAGTAATAAATAGCCTTATTAATAGGAATAGATGACAAGAACAGAATGATTTCCTTGATAAAGACTGATGACACATGCTACTGTCTGACACTACACACCAGAATGCTGTACAGATTGAATCTGAGGCCTCCTGCATAGATAATAAATTGTTATCCCAGAGAATCAGATGATTGATATATTTGCTTGCTATAGGAAAAGTGGGAGGGGGAAGCACCTGGGAAAAGCTATTCCCCAATTATTTAAAGACTCTCTGGTGAAAACTTCTTGAGTCAAATTTTGCTTTTCTTCCTGCTATAGAGAGGGTCAACTTATTTACACAAGTGCTTGTAGGTAGAGCAAGAAACAATGGAAAGAAGCTAACTAGAGAAGAGAAGCAACCTAGAACTAAGGTGAAAATTACTAACAGTGAGAATAATTAACCAGTGGAACAAATTGCTTTCTGTGGATGGTCCATCACGGGAGGCTTTTAAGGAGAGACTGGACACCCATTTATTAGAAATAGTATAGGTCTCCTGTGAGATCAGGGAGTTGGTAGCTTGGGCCAAAAACTTTGGTTATAATATTGAATTGGACAAATGGCAAGATCTATGGGAAAGAAATAGGAAATTAACATTGCCACATCATATAAAGAAAACTTATATAAAATGTTTTTTAAAGGTGGCAACTCCCTCCAGCAAAGCTGACAAAAATGGTTAGGAATTTATCACTTAAGTGTTGGAAATGTAACCAAGTACCAGGCATGTATTATCACATGTGGTGGTAATGTAAAAAAGCCAAATAATTTTGGCAGTAGATATGGATGTAGTTGGAAGAAATGCTTGGACAGAACTTAGAATTCAAACCAGAATTATTTTTATTAGGAATCATAAAAGAAAGGTACAGCAGAGGATCGGTATATCTAATACTACACGTGATAACAGCAGCAAGAATGGTATATGCCCAAAATTGGAAAAATAGAACATCCTCTTAGAAGGAGAGACAATAAAGAAAATACTAGTTTGTGCAGAAATGGACAGACTGACATTAGAACTTAAAAATAAAGGAGAGACAGAATATCATGATGAATGGAATAAATTTTATCAATGGTTGAAATTGAGAAGAAGGACCTGGAACAGAAAATAACGAGGATCTGTAGATTTGAAGCCTGATGTTATCTAGATAAACATAATGGAGCATGGTGGATAAAATGGCTGTATAAAATTAGAAACATATGAGGTTTTATGCTGTAGATATAAATGTACATACTGGATAGAATAATAATATAAAATTAGGAATGCATGATAGGATAATGTTATTTGTTTTATATTTTAGTCTGTATGGCAGAGATAACTGCCAAGACAGTGACATTGTGTCCAATATTTTAATATGTAATCAATAAAATTTTGAAATAAAAGGGAGTTGGACTAACTCTGTTATTGTTACTCTTTGGATACCTGACATTCAGGTTTCTTTCAGAATTCTGTGCATTAGAAACCTTTCCACATCAGCACCATTGAAAATATTCAAGAAACATTTGTATTAAAAGCAATAAAAGCTAATTTAGTTCACTTGTAGTATCAATTTGAACACAAAGCCAGTCACATAATTTGCTTCAGGAAGGGGGCATTGTTTTTACTTGGCTGATTTGAACCACTGGACAGGCTGATTGTATTTTCCCATTTGTTTCCATTTGGATTTCAGGACAAAAGAACCCTGGAGCCACCCATTTTTTTTGACAACCTAAGAAAACGTTGGCTAGGGAAAAACAATGATTGTTCTACAATATAGAAAAAAAAGTTTGTTGACTACATTAGGAAATATTTTATTCATCATTACTGCAGTTCCTAGGGAAATAAAAAAACAAGAGCTTGCTTTCTTTGTCAAATATGAGAAAATAGCATGGTCATTGTTCGTTTATTTCCAATGCTGTTATATACAAAAAGTGTCATAATGATTGTTTTGGGAGAGTAATCTAAAAGTCACTTTCCTGAATTAAACAAAAAATGATCCGAACTGGCATTTTAATATCTCTGGTATAAAGTCTTCATTTGCTTTGTAAAGTTTAATAAAAATAAATGTTTAATCTTTACATTCCCAGATGCTTATTTCCTGAATTTCCACTCTCCAAACACTTAAAACTGTTGAAAGAAATAAAATTCTTATTGGGTCAATTTGGAAAGGAAAAGAAAAATGAAAAAAATAACCTATATATGTTTACTAATCCTAAATCTGTTTTTTCTAATTGCCATCTCACATGCTTTTTTTCTGTTCTGATCAAGGCAAGACACTAACAACACACGTTAGTCAAAAAACCCTTTTTTCTTTATTTCAACGTAATGAGTCTCAAACAATTTGTAAATAGTCCCATGGAAGTCTGCCAAAGTCCTTCAGGATAAGTCTGATCAGCACACACCTTTATCTTCCTTAAAATGCTGCCAATGACTAAATTTCCAGTTAGTTATAAAAGGCCAAATAAATTCAACACAGAGTTTCAAGTTTCAAACCAACCAGTACAAACAAAGTTTCTTCCTGCAAAAGTTCATGTTCCTTTGCTCCTCTTTTATGCCTTATGGGAGGGCCAATCACCTCTAAGCCTTAGTCCTGAGTTGCCCCTTTTATCTTAATTGTTCTTACCTTCTGGCAGTTCTGCACATGCGCATACTGGGAACAGGCTTCCCTTATTCCTTTGCCTCGCTGCTGTCAAATTCTGGAGGCTCCAGAGTCAGCACATAACTCCCAGATGGCCCTGGCCCCATCTCTGTATCGGACGTAGGACCCTCGTCCGAGTTCTCCCCAGACTGACCCATGTTCCTCCCCACTGCCCGACTCTGCTGCCGTCTCCGCAGTCTGCCAGCAGACCACACTTTCCATTACATGGGGAAAAAAACATAATTGCACTCTTTGAAATGAACACATTGTGGAGCTCAAACTAATATGCTAACATTTTATGGATCCAATAACTCTATTGGATGCATTAGGCTGAGAGACTGACTGGTAGAAAACTGGGTGCTCTATTGCATATGATTATATTGAGTGAAATAATGGATTGATCCTTTAAGGCAGTCTCTGAGAATTGGTCATGATTGAATGAAATAAAATCTATATGTCTGTCTATTATCTATTTATATAGCTACTTACCTACCTACCTACCTATCGACAGACCAACCTGCCTGCCAACCTTTCCATCTACCTATGACAAGCCTCTGAAATTTCCTTGGCAATGTCTTTAGGAAATGATTTGCCACTGTCTTCTTCCTAGGGACTCAGTTCGTAGCCTTAAACCAAGGAGGGAGAGGGAGAGGGAGAGGAGGGGGGAGGGAGAGGGAGAAATATACTCCTGAAATCTGTCTCTAGTTTAGAAGTATGTAGCATACATATACTTTATAAAATACACTGGAATCACAAAATGTTTTTGGAAACTTTAAAATGGCAGAAGGAGCCAGTAGGAAAAAGAACATTTCTTCTTGAGAAAGTTTGGCTCAACTGAAGAAAACAGTATATAAATTCCATTTCATGTTCAGCACAGGTTAATGGACAGCAGGTTGAAAGTAGGAAGGACTCCTGTGGTTTGAAGTTCAGTTCTTAATATTCCAAACTGACTTCAGTCTCCAGCTGTGAATCCAGCTGTATGTATAAACACATTGATATAAATTCAGGATTAATTTAATTTTTCCTAAGATGTTTTTGTGCCATTGTCTTTAATCTTTGGTATGTTGGTGAGTCTCTGAGTTTCAAAGAACATTGCTACACAATATGTGATTCTCTGTTGTTTGAGTTATGGACATTTCCTAATGCAACTAAACATTTAATCATTTGAAGAGAACTCTGCGGACAGGGTGGCTCAGTGGATAAGATGCTGAGCTTGTTGAACAGAAAGGTTGGCAGTTCGGCAGTTCGAATCCCTGGCAGCGCGTAACGGAGTGAGTCTCATTACTTGTCCCAGCTTTTGACAACCTAACAGTTCGAAAGCACGTAAAAATGTAAGTAGAAAAACAGGGACCATTTTGGTGGAAGGTAACAGTCTTCCATGCACCTTTGGTGTTTAGTCATGCCGGCCACATGACCACAGAGAAGTCTTCAGACAGCGCTGTCTCTTCGGTTTTGTAACGGAGATGAGCACCACCCCCTAGAGCCAGAAACAGCTAGCACTTATGTGCAAGGGGAATCTTTACCTTTGTACAGAACTCTAGAACTAAAACTTGAAAGCAGTATCAACTGTTAGGAATATTTCTTTGCAATTATTTTCTGCTTAATTCTGAAAATCCCTTAAATCAGCAACTTCAGCAAAATATAATAATAATACATGCATTAAAATAATGAAAAAAAAGAAAGAATGGTTGCTGTCTTAATATTGTCATGCTTCACATTGACATACAAGAGTAAATGGAACAGATTTAGATATATGTTATATAGTTTTGTCAAATGCTTCTGTGGTTCAATTAGATTATTATATTGCATTTTCAATTTATTTTCTTGCACGGTAATTTCCATACCTCTTCTTAATTCAAAAGCATAGCTATCTACTAGTGTAATTTAGTTCTCTCTTCTGCTGCACTGTGTGGAACTCTGGGTGACACAAATTAAAATAATGGTTAAAAAAGGTAATTAATTGATGCAATAAGATAAATAAAATTCCAAGAAAAAATATACAGATTCTTACATTCACTCAGTGAAATCAATACAAATTAACCTACTTTATTTCTATTCTTTGTTCAGCACAGGGGTCCCCAAACTCCAGTTCATCACCCTTTCATGAAATTTCAGATTATTCATCAAAACTCAAACATTTATTGTATGAAGTGGATAGTTAAGTGGCCATCCACTCAAAAAGGCAGGCATTTCAAACTAAGGAATTAACACAAACAAAAAGCAAGATTCCAATATCTTCTTAAAGAAACATTTCCCCCCCCACTATTCTGTGCAATAAATAGATACAGTTAACCTCTCACCAGGAATGCAAATCACTATGTCTGTACAAAGCCTTTTCCATGAACCTTCTACAGGTAGTCCTCAACTTATGACTACAGTTGAGCCCAAAATTTCTGTTGTTGAGTGAGTCATTTGTTAAGTGAGTTTTGCCCCATTTATGATCTTTCTTGCTTCAGTTGTTAAGTGAATCACTGCAGTTATTGACCTAGTTGCTAAGTGAATTTGTCTTCCCCATTGACTTTGCTAGCCAGATAGTCATAAAAGCTTACTTATTTCCTCCACATGATCTACAGCAAATTGCTACCCAATGCCAGTCCAATCTGTAAAATAATTCCACCAAAATCTCACAATGGGGAAAATGCTAATGTCAAAGTACATGAGTGCTTGTTTTTCTCCACATAAAATCTCCAAAGAGAGAGAGAGAATCATCTGAAATAAGGCACGATGTTGACAGTTCTGCAAGAACCATAATAGTTACTTTTTTAAAAAGAGAGAAAGAGAGAGAGAGAGAGAGAGAGAGAGAGTGCACTCGAGCAAAAATTGGAAGCATTTGCATTTGAAAAGCTTGCATCAAAGGAAATTTGCATGTCAAAGGACTAAAGCAAGGTGATTTGCATTCTTTAAAAGATGCTTGGACAAGTTTTGTCCAAGTTTATCAGTTTTGTAAACTGGGCAAAGATGGGTAGATAACTTCAATGTGTCATTAAGTGTCAGGAGCAAAAAAGTCCACATACACAAACACACACACACATCATATACATCCAAAGATACATGAAAAAGGACAAAAGGCATGATGCTATAACAGTGCCCTATTAAACTAGCAAGTAAAATAACCAGGATTTTATCAATTCTCTCTAAACCTTCTACTAAGACCATAAGATGAAAAAAGGGAAAGTTGAATTTTTATACTCAATTTCTTCTGACATTGTTCTAAAAAGGAAAGGAATAAGAAATGTTCAAAATGCAACCATTGTTCTTCACATCCTTGTGAGAACAAAACTGTATTTATTTCACCATTGATTCCAGTGCTGTTTGGATGGAAGTCAGAATGCTACTAGTTTTGTTAGGGAAATGGGGTAGCCCAAGCAGAAAGCAAACTTCTTAATCATTACTTGGGACATGGAGTTTTCTTCCCCCCTTTTAGAATTCCATTCGTTTTAATTACTAAAAGCCGCATGCATTCCAAGTTTCATCCATCAAAACTTCGTTCATTTCAAAATCCATTAGTTGGCATTTCATTCATCCTTTTCGCATTTGTCTTTAGTGTGTATTTTATTGGCTTTTTAAACATCACCAAAAGGGGTAGAAGGAGTATAGGTATTGGATAGCCCTTCTGGTGACAGGTTATTTTTTACTAGCAAATACCAAATGTCACTTGCAAAGAAAACTTTAAGGACGTGGAGTCAATAGTGCTTGTCAAAAATAAGAGGACGCTTCTTTATTCATTTGTTTTATATTTATTTATTAAATTGATATGCTGCCCATCTTGCCCAATAAAGTTCAATAGATTCTACTCTTCTTCCCCGCTTTTGTCTTCAAATATTGTCTCCATCCAAATCTCTTAGTATAGGATTTGCCTATACAAATGCCAAGATACTTTATTGATAAGTGTGAGATTTAATATGCAGGAATATACCTCCCAAAAAACGACTCAGTCCCTGTGAAAATGGACATCCTTTGAAGCAATTTCCTTAGATTAAATAGAGAGGGAGAGAGAGAGAGAAAGAGAGAGAAAGAAAGAAAGAAAGAGAACAAAATTTCATTTACATATTGCAATTATACTCCAAAATACTTTGAAATGACACATTGAAGAAACACCCTATATTTTAAGACTTTCAGAAAGAGCACAAAGAACATTAGCAAAGTTTTGAATAGGAAGCAAGCTGACAACCAGCTCGGTGATAATTTTAGTGAAATAGTCTAATTGAAAATTCTCGAGGAATAATGGGACAAATACAACAAGCTCTATTAAGATGGAGCCCAATAGATTAAATTTTAACTTAATTGACCTAATTCCCTGATCAACTGATATATGATTCACTAATTCACTATTTTTCAAGAAGGTCCCCCCCTCTATCTATCTATCTATCTATCTATCTATATAGTATATATATATATAGTGTGTGTGTGTGTGTGTAGTTGTGCTTTTAAAGTTGTAGCAACTTTTGGCAGAATCTCATCTGCCATCATCAGGCTTCTGTATTGTGTTTGTCTGTGAGTCAGGCTTTCACAGCCGTTTCTGTTTTAAATTTGGGGCTAGCCTACTGCTGTGCCA
>JANHFN010006007.1:128289-139259 GCA_032468175.1 Toxicocalamus goodenoughensis | reverse complement strand
AATAGAATAGAATAGAATAGAATAGAATAGAATAGAATAGAATAGAATAGAATAGAATAGAATAGAATACAGAATAGAATAGAATAGAATAGAATAGAATAGAATAACAGAATTAGAAAGGACTTTTGAGGTCTCCTGGTCCTACCCCTGCTCAGACAGGAAACTTATACCATTTCAGACAAATGGTTCAATCTCTTCTTTAAAGACTTCCAGTGTCAGAGCATTTACAACTTCTGGAGGCAAGTTATTCCAGTGATTAATTGTTCTAACTGTCAGGAAATTTCTTCTTAGCTCTAAGCCACTTCTCTCCTTGATTAGTTTTCACCCATTGCTTCTTGGCCTGCCCTTGGGTACTTTGCTTGACTCACTCTTCTGAGATATTGGTACATTGCTATCATGTCTCCCCTAGTCCTTCTTTTCTTTAGACTAGACATACCCAGTTCCTGCAATTGTTCTTCATATGTTTTAGTCTCCAGTCCCTTTATCATCTTTGTTACTCTTCTCTGCACTCTTTCTAGTGTCTCAACATCTTTTTTTACATCGGATAATCTTGCAGGATTGAATCTGGGTCAGTCACTGGGATCAGAGGTTACTTCTGACTCAGATTGGATCCTGCAACTAGACTAAAGTCCATAAGTGTCAGATCTATACATCTCTGGATCTTTCCCTATCCCTGAAAGTGGTTAGCTGTTCATCCATTACTTGTTCCAGGTCACTCACAAAACCCCTACAGAGTTTCCTTGGTTCTAATCCTCTCCACTATTAGTGCAAAGGGATTCCATGGATAAATAGAGAAACTGGATCTCAATTTTTACTGAGTCCAACATGTAATTTCACTAATTTTCACTGCATGTACATCTAACTCTGCATATGGCCTTACTAACCTCAGCAGTACATTTTGTAGGAAATCATCACTTAAGTGAACCAACTATCTAGAATTATTTTATTGTTTCCTTCAATTTAATGCCATTATACCCTTTGTTATCTTTTTGAAGATGAAAGGTTTCCATGTTGTAGCACTAGACTATTACCTATAAAGAAATCTAATATTTTAAAGTTACTAACATGTAAATGTACACATAATTACTAGGAGCTGAGCTCAACTTCAGGGTGAGTTTAACATCACAGAACATGGCGGCAGCTAGCTGAACGTAGTTGATATTTAAAAATGTGACCATGATTGTGGTGAGTTTAACATCAGTACCAACTAGGAAATTTTTATCATGAAACCTTAGACCATACATCATTTGTGGGTGAAAGGGAGGAATATTCTGGAAAAAAGCAATGACTCTATTTATGTCAAAGAAAAAGAAACAAGAATGTTTCCATATAGTTAAACAGAATCAAGATCAACCTGGGTATACTCTTCCGTGTTTGTGCCTTAGCATCAGTTTGATTTCTATTCTGGTTAAAGGTAAAGGTAAAGGTTCCCCTCGCACATACATGCTAGTTATTCCCAACTCTAGAGAGTGGTACTCATCTCTGTTTCAAAGCCAAAGAACCAGCGCTGTCCAAAGATGTCTCCGTGGTCATGTGGTCAGCATGACTAAATGCTGAAGATGCATGGAACACTGTTACCTTCCCACCAAAGTGGTCCCTATTTTGCTACTTGCATTTTTTTTACATGCTTTCAAACTGCTAGGTTGGCAGAAGCTGGGACAAGGAATGGGAGCTCACTCCATTATGTGGTACTAGGGATTCGAACCACCGAACTGCCGGCTTTTCTGATTGACAAGCTTAGCGTCTTAGCCATTACTGCATCCCCCCTATTCTGGTTAGACCAACAGAAAAATAACGTTTTAAGACCTAAGTTATAAATTTTGAGTTTCAGAATTTTGGACAAATGTTGTCCAAAACCGATGATGATTTTGCTTGCTGATTTCATGACACCTCTGGAATTTTCTTTCTTTTTTACTTGGCCAGGTTTTCTTGTCAGCATGAAGTTGTACTTAGGATGCATGCTCAGCTAGCAGATGTGCTCTTTGGTTACCCATAAATGCACAGCCCTTTGCTAGAGAAGCACATTGTAGCAGAGGAAAGAGAAGAAGCAAGTGTAAAACATCTGTCAGAGATGATGAGCATTATTGTAATATTTTGAGAATTGAGTGCCACTTTTGCCATTTATTCACCATTTTATTGCATTTCTGTTCTGTCTGGGGTAGTAGAGAGATAAATCATTTCCTTGTCCTTTTCTCTTTAATCTTTCCCACTGGCATTAAAGGATAATGAAAGGCTTAGTTATTATCTATTCAAGTAATCCAGGATACAAATTTTCATGCTCCCTTCAAAGATGGGGGAAGGAAAGCATTGTGGCAAGGTCCCCCACTTCCCACAATGCTTTCCCTCCCCCATCTTTTAGGGGAGCATGAAGAAGTAGTGATATTTTTCCCCTTCCTGGTTTCTTTCTGTGCATTCTCCCGAAGAAACTGTTCCTGGAAAAAGAAAATCCATGAAGGAAAAATAAATAAAAATAAATCTATTTTCTCTTGAGTTTGCTAGGAACATTGAGAAATCAACAATAACATTCCACAAACATATAGCTAAGGAACAGTGTAGCATAAGCAAGCATGACTCAGAAATCTTGGAAGCCTGATGGAGTTGGCAGAGATGGTTAAATTGACCGTTTTGATTAAAAAAAAAGAATATAAGTACTTTTAATGCTACATGGAGGCCGTTTCTGGACTTTGTGCTTGAGGTGGGGGAAAAAAAGGAAACTGTGATTTTGGATTTTACTGATTAGACTGATTTTGTTGTGGTATAAATGGCTATTTTATATTATTATGGAAAAGTAAAAAGTTGAGGTTAAATGTTAATGCTTTATTCAACTGTGGGAGTCAGAAGTCAATATCTTCCTCGCTTTTCTTTCCCCTTCTCCTCCCCACTGTGTCCTACTATTTGCTTTTGTATTTTATTCTATAATCTAGTTACATGTGTTTTTTTAAGAAATCTTAGAAGAACATACAAGGGAAACACAACTTCATACAATACATAGGCACTGCCATGATTACCACTGGTTTATCTGCCAAAGCATAATTAACTAGACTAATGCTTATATAGAAAAGGTGTCCTTCATCTTTTTCCTAAAATTCTTAGTGAATTTGATAAAAGGTAATTTGAGTTTTAAAATCTCCTTCAAAGAAAAATGAAGTCTTTAATGACGTTTCCATGAATGGAGTAATAATAGCACTTAGACTGAGATGCAGCTTCATAGTGCTTTACATCCCTCACTAAGTGGTTTACAGTGTCAACATATTGTCCCCAAATTCTGGGTCCTCATTTTACTGATTTTGGGAGGATGGAAAAGTTGAGTCAACTTTGAGCCAGTCAGACTGAAATTGGCAACAGTTGGCAGCCAGTAGACAGCAGAAGTAGCCTGCAGTACTGCATTTTAACTACTGCGCCACCACAGCTCATAGTGAATGGTGGCATGGCACCAAGTTACAAAGTTCTATGGAAGGATAGCCTGCCAATAAGCTGCAGCTTTCTTGTCTTTCCATATTTTATTCAAATTCACAAGGAAGCTATCAAAGTCCCACTCTGATGAGTCAAGGACTTTTTTTTCCATCTTAGGAAGAATGAGCAATCAGAAACTCTTTGGAGTGATAGACATGTAGCAGAAAAGAACACCAGAAGTTGCACTCACCATCAATTCTAGCAATAAAACCTACTCAGAAAAATCATCAAGAGAAATTCAAAACATATTGTCAAGCACCCAAACAGAAGCCTC
This sequence comes from Toxicocalamus goodenoughensis, assembly GCA_032468175.1. Classification (NCBI taxonomy): domain Eukaryota; kingdom Metazoa; phylum Chordata; class Lepidosauria; order Squamata; family Elapidae; genus Toxicocalamus; species Toxicocalamus goodenoughensis. The sequence goes on along the minus strand of JANHFN010006007.1, from coordinate 135,532 downwards.
TTTTCCTGGGAAGAAAACTTTCATGAAGCATAAGAACAGAGATCATCTCAGCATTGTACAAAATTATTTTATGGAGGACAATATTACTCATGACTACCTGTATGCTACAGCTCACAGGTCTTGGGAGGCTGCAGTGAGTGACATCTAAATCTTAGATGACTCATTTGCTCTTTTGTTTTACTGGATGAACAGTAAAATAATGTCCAATTTCTTCTCCAATCCTTCATATCTTTGTTTCTTAGTGTATCAAGGGTACCAAAGCATCATTTTAAAAGCATCATTCATTGCAATGATCTATTTATGTAATGGGCAATAGGACACTGATACGGTGAGTTGTTATGATAAAGAAGACCCAAACTGGTCAGAAATCAAGGACAGAACTCCCTGATATATTACATAAGTGAACATCAGCTGTGAGATTAGTCATTGCAATAAATGTTTCTGCGCACTGCAAACTGAAAAGTTCTGTATTACAGAATATTTTGATTTACTGAACCACATTAATGCTGGCCACACAATCTGTTATTAAAATAAGATAACCACAATGGGCCTTTATGTTGATTAGGCATGGAATTGCGTTAAGAAGATTCAGTCTAGAGTTTGTCTAAATGATAGAGATCAGTTCTACAGTCTGAAAATTAAACAACATTTATTTTGAAAGCCTTTGAGATTTGTACTATTTCTCCTTAGGGCTGAGTTGTTCCTTAAAATTTGAATCACCTGTAATTGACTAGTCAAAAGTGTTGAGAAATACAATATATGTCACCATCCATTTACAAGCTCTCACAGCTAGAAGAGTCATTGCTTTGTCCTTGAATCCAAGTGCTTTGAATCTACAGTAATAATTGAAGAACAGCTTTTTAAAAATGTATGAAAATGTATAAAAATGCATAAAAAATGTATTAAAAATGTATCCTACCTTCTTAGCAATGCTATAATTAATATTCCTAAATCCTTTTGGTGTTGCACTTGAGGTCTTCTTAAAGGACTTTGTACTTAACTAAGACAGGACATTGCTTCAAAGCTAAAACTTATATTCAGCTCAATCAAAAATTTAGCCTCCCCCCACTTACATTGTAAGAGAATGCAAATCTTTGGGATATAACACTAGAAAGTGGTCACCAACCCTGCCTCCAACATCTAACTACAATAAAGTTCATTCCTGGTTAAATTGTTTAATCTTTTTATGGGAATTCAGTTCAAAGCAGACTAGTCCAGTGGCCTTTAAGCTTTAAGACAGCTTTAAGACTTGTGGACTTCAACTCCAATAATTCCTCCTCCAGTAATGTTGGCTCAGGAATTCTGGGAATTGAAGTCCACAAGTCTTAAACTTGCCAAGTTTGAAGACTCTTGGACTAGATCAATGGACTCTTACCTTAGGATGGAATAGAGAACCATTCCATGGCTTGGGGACACCCTTTTGGCAATCAGGGGCAACTTTGACCAAAAGAGAAAGGAACACTGCATTGCTTTCTTTTCCCTTTTGTAGAGGAAACTACTGTATAGAGCTTAAATATTAAAATCAAAACTTTAATGGACTTTAACTTGAACTGGACTTTAAAATCAAAACTTTTACTGCTTTCCTTCCAGAAATTAGAAGGAAACTGTGCCACCTGTTTTTGGCTAGGAGATCTTGGACTGCTTTAGAGGCTGTAAAATGAATTCAAGAGACTCATACAGCCTATAGAACATCTCAACCTTACTTATATTTTTGGCATCTTATTCATCTTTTACTACTGAGTCCTTCCTAGGACTTCCTGTTTATCTGACAACTCTGGAGCAAAATGATCATTTCCCTATTCAATTTTTAAAATATATCGTAGATTCCAAGGCTTTTTCAACCCAAACCATTGCAAAATGCTGAGAATGCACTCTTGCAATCAGAATTCCTGAAATATCATAAATATGAGATGAGTGATTATATAAATTTAATGAACAAATGAATGAATGAATGAAACATGCATGTGCTACAACAGTGACATGCAAATCTATAGACACACTTTTGTTTTCCTCCATTACATTGTACAAACAGTCAAACTTTAGGAAATTATTTCTCTAGCTACTTATATATTACAAAGATAGCACTTTAGAACACTCTAGTATTTTATGTATAATGCATAGAACTGATATAAACATGGCACCATTGGAATGATCTACTGAGCCAGAATAGGTTTCATACTGAGTTGAACATGAAATGCATGTTCCTAGTGTGCACTAATCATAGTTCCTTATGCTTAATGTAGATCTTTCTTCTGAACAAGGCATGATGGGTCCCTAGTTATTGCATCCCTCAGATGTCTTAGCTGTGAACAAGAGAGGTTAGAAACAAATCAAGGGAATTCGTAAGAATTATTCATAGGAGAAAGTTCTTACGTTGGTGCTGCTAAGCAAATCTTATAGATTCAAACCAATGATATTATTGCCTTCTAAACTGGTACTGAAATTCAGCATATGGTTACTAGTTTACCAATCTAAACCTTAGACTTTATTCTGTATATTAAAATAATATATAATCTCTATTAGGAATATACTCTCTATATGAGATAAGATCTAAATAAAATTTGAACCTTACTTTGAATGTGCAACAGAATGCAAAATGCAATATTTGAATAGATTCAAGTTCTTGAATTGATTGAATAGACTCAAATTGTTGAATGAAATAGATTTGAGCAATAAATAAGTAAATAGTGTGCTAATGATAAGACATGTTGGGATTTTTTTCCAAGCAGACATCTTTATTGTTCCTTACCTAACTAAAGAATTTTAACAAACTAAACCATGCTACCATCCCTATAAAGCATATACCCTGGGAACTGTTAGGGAGGAGCTGTCTTCATCCTTTTTCTATCACATAAACTATGCGAACGGAGTTCTTCTTTGGAATGCACCCACGCTGTCCTGGGAATCTGGACTACATTCCATCACAGCAAATGTCATTAAATACTTAGCTCTGATATATGACAACAGTTCAGCATTTGTATCCCAAGGTTTGAATTCAAAAGAATAATGTCATCATTTCCTTTTGTATCAATCAAAGCTTTTCATAAGCCTTAGTCTCTATAATTGCTTCCCAATTTATACCAACTGGATCACACCACTTATGCTCTTTTGTATATTTTAATATTTAACTTTAGGCCATTTACTCAGAAGTAATTCCAGTTGTGTTTGATGGGCTTTATTGCCAAGTAAGTATAAATTTAAAGAGCTCAATAGGAATAGCTTCCAAATAAAACTAAAGATGTTGGTGTCACACTATAATCTTATGGTTCATGCCAGAATAAACATAACTTATTCTAACTAAGAGTTATATTATACACATGTCATATCATCAAGATTGTCTAAAGATAAATACTACAAAGCAAGTGAAATTTTAACTAGAAACTAATATCTTAACATCACAGTGCAATTTAAAACTCCTTTAGACATTCTGTTTTTCATTACAATCATCAGAGAGCAAGTAATATGAAGAATATATATTTAAGCCTGCAATTGTCTTACTTTGATATTAAGCAAGATCAGATGGATGCCTCTTTTGGCAAATGTTACACTCCAGAGTCATCACCCATCTAGCACCAACCTGTAGGATTTGTGATCTGCTTATTTGCAAGATACACCCTGAAAATTTGATGGAAAAAGTGACAGCTAAGCAATTTTGTCCAATCAACCATCAAGTCCACATATACTGAATTGTTACAGGATGTAGGTTTCCCCAAAGACTCTTTTGGGTGGGGAAAATAATTTGCAATGACATTATCGATTTCCATGTACTTAATTTTTACATGCATAACCCTGCTGACAATGCTAAAATTATCATCATCTTGCCAGTCTTGAGACATTTGTCCATCATGTTTGGCAAATAGCTGTGGTTTTGACACCAAATATTGGAGAAGGGAAGGAAAAGGAAAGAAAGGGAAGGGGGAAGGGAAGGAAATGGACATTGACAGCTTTCCAACTAGCATTCATACATCAGAATTCTTCTCTCCAGCCTGTTCAGGGGCTTATAAATCCTCTAAAGATGTCAATGTTAAGAATAATATTGTTAAGTATAAAATTGGAATGCGTCAGCCAGGATATGTGAGGGTAATCAATCGTCCTAAGATATGACTAACCTCAGCTTCTGCTGCTTTGATTAAAATGTCAAAAGCATCATCATAACACATGTGCCCCCTTATCATTCTCTTCAGTGGACTAGATATACCTAGCTCCCTCAAACATTCATTGTACAATTTTCCCTCCGGACCCTTTATCATTTTATTGATCTTTTCTGCTCTCTTTCTAGAGTCTCAACACCTGTTTTGTATTGTGGAAACAACGATTGGATATGCATATAATTTCTTTTTGTTTCCTATTTTAAAATCTAAAAGTGTTGGCCTTTGGGCCAGCTGTTTTTCAGCATTCTCATCATAGAAAAGTACAGTATTTAAAAGACAATTTGGGGAAGGTCTTTCTGTTCTTTTGTATTTCTTGTTTATGGAAGTTTGTGTCATGAGTCTTGATACTTTTATTTATCATTCAGACTTTGATCTTCTCCTGACTTTTGGCACATCGTTGCTTGAGTCCACCCCAGCATTCTGTTGCTTTTCCATACACTTGTGCATTCAGATGGATTGCATGTACTTCATTAGACTGAATATTCATATCACATAGCTCATTAAGCTCATTATCTACCAAGTTTACTAGAAAAAGTTATTTGCTGGACAAGTTGAAAAAAGATTATATTTTGTTCCAAAATGGAAATTGTTTGTCAAGTAATCTTTGGTTTTTGTATATCCAAAATACTTTCCCAAACAAGGAAGAGGTGTAAACATGTTTAAAAATCTCCTTTAACCTTTCTATCTTGGTTATCCACTTCACCCAACCCAGAAATAGTGAAGTGAAATAATAAGGTGGTTTTGTATCGTGTTCTTAGGAGATTATGTGCTTTGAGAATGGTGAGATCACTCAAAATGTATACCTACATGGTCAAAAGGCATCATTTATGTTAAATATTATCGCACAGGCATTTGCTCAAGTTTGGCAACAAGCCTTTATAGGGGGGAAAAGGGAGTGATTAAAAAAATCACAAAAGGGTGTGAAGTGGGACAGTTAAACCTAAGCATATTCTTTGTTCAAAATTTGACTGTGGGGAAGATGAGAAAGTAGTGATGGTAATAGTGATAGTTTGGATGCATGCATGAATGAAATTCTAAATCATCACAATTTCTTTGCAGGATTTAGTTACTAAGCTTCCATTCTCCTTTATTCAGAATGCTCTCCATCTTTACCCAGTTCCCTGGTTAAAATGGCTTGCCTAATTGACCCCAAACCTGGGTCAAATTAACCAGATTCCTAAAATGGGCCATTATGTAATAAGGAGATAAGGAAGCTTCTTGGATGAGAGGTGAAACTTTTCTTCTTCAAGAAAAAAAACAGTCCAGTTGCCTTTTGAAAAAGCAACTTTGAAAGAACTATGATCTGGATGACTGAGCATCTCCACAGAAAAGCTGAGCAAAACCAAGACCAACTTTTATCAAAGACAGAAAGACAATTAAGGAAACAGCATTTTGGCTGTTCATTATCATTAAGAGATTAAGCAGTATTCAGTATTTTCCAGCTTCCTAAAAAATTATGGCCGGTAGATTCAGAGACAGACAGTCATGCACTTCTCTTTTATTCTGGGTTTGGTTTGGTTTGTTTGTTTTTGGCTTTTGTGGTTTTTTTCCCCCATGAATGATCCCCAAATGTAGAGACCTATATGAAACCTTAAAGAATGTGGGAATCCATTGAATCTGACTTTCAGCAAAACTTTATGAAATGTTGCCAACTTGGTATAGTTTTATAGGTTTATGCATGAAGAATGGTGTTCTGAATTTTCTTTGCCAAGCTATTTATTCTCTCTCACTCCCTTTTTGCTTTCTCCCTCCACCACACTTTCAGGCATCGCCTTTTTTTAGACAGTCACAGACATTGGTTTTCTGGTCCTACACAGGTATCATATTTGTAACTATTAGCATGCAGACAGGATATGATTAAATGCAGTTGTGATAAAATGTGACACCATGTAATAAATGAGAATAGGGGGAGGGGGAACCACATTTGTAATCATAAATCATCAGGATAGAATTTATATGAGCAAGTCACATTGACACAGACTGTGTAGAAATAACAAATGCCAGGAGTGTCATCCTGAGGATAAAAAGAGTCATTCCTAATTCTTAATAGCGTAATTATCTTAATGCTATCCTTTGGCTGAAATGTATTTCTTCATAATAGAACCGTTTCTTGCTGGGCTCCAGGTCGGCTTATGGAACAAATACCCATTCGTTCCAGGTTGACAGATATCCATCAAAGTTCTTTTTTCACATTAAATAAGACCTTGAAGCATGTCAGCTTCTCTAGATTAAAAAAAAAACACTTTCCCCTTTTCAGCTCCTTTCTTTCTTTCTTTGGTTGAAGGCAAACTCCAAACAGCTTAGCTAAACAAGAGGGGGGTGGGGAGATGCATATGACCCTTGGGTAACTATGCCTGACTTCTCCAGGTTTACACATAAAAATAACCTTTGAAAACTTTTGCAGGAAATAATAAACTGTAACAGACTGCACATTCTACTTGTGGCATCACGTAGAACAACAGCACCCTCTGTTATGCATAAGACCAATTAAGCAGTGCAGAGAGAAGAGAAGAGGTGTGTAAAAGAAGCATACACAAAGGTATAGTGAAAGTCAAAAAAACAAACAAACAAGGTACTGGAGATGCTTTCCGTGAAATCCTGAACTCATTATCAGAAAATATATGGGGGGAGGGAATCTAAATAATCAACTTCTCAATCAATCAAACTTGATTGAATCAATCATCAATCAAACCAACCATTACTGCATCACTCCTGAATGTACCGACTGAGCATAAATCTCAAGAATGAAACAGATGTCCACTTTTTCTTAATCATAGTCTTGAGTATGATAAGACAGAGCCACAAACTGTGCATTGAGGTCAGCCCAACTAAATTGACATGTGTTACAAATTCATTGTTAATTGCAGACTTTGCTGAAACAACCTAATAAAAGCTTTTCCTCTTCTCTCTTTTATCCTTATGTGAATTGTGGGAGTATTTGTCATATTTGTTCACTCTTCCTGCTCATCTGGCTTTTTGTTTCTTTTTTTCCTCTTCCTTGCCATGGTAGAGTCACAGAGGTGGTATTCAGCAGGTTCTGACCAGTTCTGGAGAACCGGTAGTGGAAATTTTGAGTAGTTCAGAGAACCAGC
>JANHFN010006007.1:79040-99751 GCA_032468175.1 Toxicocalamus goodenoughensis | reverse complement strand
GAGAAAATTTCTCAAATAGTATAAATGTCTTCCAAGAAAAATAGAATTAACCTCTATCATGAACAATGAACAGTTTTCATTGCTCAGATTTTAATGGATAGTTTATTCAATGAGGAACAATTTGGAAAAGAACAGAAAAAAGATTAGTGTCTGCTTTGTGAATAAAGCATTCATTGAAGATTACAATGGAATCAATTTATAGGTAAACTGTAAAAGTGATTCTCCGGTTCTCCTTTCATAGAAATCGATCATTCTCTTTTCTTGCAGGATTAAGGCAATTTAATGCAGCTGAAGTGGAATCTGGAAGCATCTGAATTGTAGAAAGAGCATTGAAAGTAAATCTCAACTTATGACCATAATGAACCCAATAACTTCAGTCATAGTGGTCATTAGTTAAGGCACCACATAAATGGATTTGATTTTTATGACCATCATAAAATATCATATTTGTTAAGGAACTTGTGGTCCTTAAGAGATATGATGGAATATTGTCCAGATTCCCAGGGAGGGAGGAAAGAGAGAGACAGAGAAAGGGAGGGAGGGAAGGAGGGAGGGAGGTACAGAGAGAGAGAGAGAGAGAGAGAGAGTTTACAGAATATATGTATTATGGTTCAAGTATTCTGTTTTAATTTAGCAAGATTTCTGTTTACAGGTGAAGAACAATAGAAGAACTGTCTCTTGGCTTTTGGATCCTAGGAGTGAATTCATTTATGCCAGAAAATGCAAAACAAAACAAAGGTGAGTGCAGGATGCTGCAACTGATTGTAAATCTGAGTTATTTGCCAAATACCTGAAATGTTATCATGTGACAGGGATGAGGGGGCAGGGGGCAGTCATAACTGCAAAGATAGCTTTTAAGTATCTGTCATCTTTCAATGGTTGTAAGACTTGGACTACAAGTAGTGACCTTTTTTAATTTCAGGCAGAAAGTCAGAAATTCAATTGCAGGTGCCTCCAAGTAGGCATTATGGGAAGTGTGGCATCACATATATCGTTACACCATTGTGCAAATGGTGTAGTATTCATCTATCACATTTGCATAATGTATGCAATGATGTCTTGATATATGTGATATCAATATGACAAGATGTCCTGGGGCTAGCATTGTAAAATTTCCTACAGAAAATTATGAAATGTTGTTAGCCTCTATTGAGATATCACCCTAGATAGATGACTGTCACAAATTAGTTGACTAGATCCACATAAATGTTATGGCTGAGTAATCTATCTTTATCTGAGTTCACCATCTACAATGGCTAGTTTAGCACAACATGCTAAGCTAAAGTTAAACAAACTAGATTGCCTCTTGATTTTTAATGCAAGGCATGAAACCAAAGAAAAGTTTATTCAAACTCAGTTGTAGAAGATTATAATGAAGTAAACAGTTGAGCTATTCTATTCTTGATAATTAAATAGCAGATTTTCATTATTAAGCTTAATTCCTACTAAGGGAATATAAGATAGAAAGATTCATTTGCTTACTAAATTTATATGACCACCTAGCTAATGAATGTGACTCTGGGTGGCTGACAATTAAAAAAGAGTTGGAAAACAATAAACATGACCAAAATTAAAAACAGTAAAAATAGTGTCAAATAGCCAAGAATGCTCATTAACACTGGGACTAACTATGAAATAGACTCACCCAAACTGTCAATGGTTAGTATAATGGATTACACCAGGAAAGAATAATAGAGCAGATAAAAAGAAACTAATTCAAAAAGAAATTAATTCAGAAATAGTTTACAGAGAAAAAAAGGAAAAGAGGGGGAAAAAAGATAGGAAGCACAAACATCAATGAGAAGTAGACAGCAAACAAATAATTGCTAAAAAAAAACCAACAACCTCAAATGAGAATGCAAAACATGGTGTGTTGTTGAACACCAAGGTTATTTTGCATATTTTGTAGTTTTAAGCTGATGTTTTATTTGGATTATTATACTTTAGTTTTGTGTTGTAGTGTAATTTTTTAAAGGGTCTATAAGTCATCTTGGAAAGTTTTGTTCTGAAGAACAACATATTTACAAATAAATAAGCCCTCTTGGTAGATAGTTGCTCTCACTGATTAGAATTGGGCTCCAGCTTTAATCAGCAACTTTTTGCATTAAATTAAATTGCATTAAATTAGTTCATTAAATTACCCATGCAAGTTAGTTGTTACTGAATTAGGTTGTGGGAAGAAATCTGTAAATTAATTGTAGCTTGCAATTCCAAAGAGAACAAAAATGACAGAAAGTCCTTCTTTAGGTGTCAGATATGAACATCTATTTCTTACTTGAGGGGAAGTTAGAAACTGAAACCAGAAAAGGGTACCACATTTTATCCATTATATTATATGCATATGTCTGTGTATGAATCATGGGAATTATCTTGGATAAAAAGTATGAACTTTTTCAAAAGTGTAGAATCAGGCTAGTATACAAGGTAGGGGGAAAATGGGCTGATATTTTGGATTCCAGCTATCTGTTTCTTCATTTTGCCCATTCTCCTCAAGGAGATTGCTTCACAAAAATATATTTTCTTTTCTGCTTTCTCTTCTTCCTTTCTGCCTCCCTCCTCCATATCAAACAGACCCTTCAATTTGGATAGACATCCATGTAATCATATAAGTAGCAATTAATAGTCAAAGGCAGAGAGCACAAATAAGTTAGAATTAAGCAATTGCCATTTTGCTCCATTCTCCAAGTCATTTGTGTTACTCCATATGAAAGTGAAGTATGTATATTGCTTAGGATTTTAGATTATAATTAGAGCATGAGGTGGTATATTTTTGGCATCAGAAATGCCTCTGTTCTTTAGGAATAACTTCTGCCCACCCAGCTATCCCCTGAATAGAACATTAATAGAAGGAAGGAAGCATACAAAGCATACAAAGGAGGTGAAGATAAAATATGATATCAGCAATTAGAGGTCATGGCTGAAAATTGTAATAAGCCAGATCCTCTTCATCTGCTTCAGAAGTATGGACATATTCTTCCCAAAATATTATATTCAGTTAATTCAAACATGGAACCCTCCAGATATTATTTAGCTAAACCAATAATACCATTAACCAACATACCCATGTGGTGTGAGGAATGTGTAAAAAAACAATTTTAGCAAATATGGAAGTATGTGGGTGTTTGTGGAAAATAATCTGTCGTGGGTAGAATAGAAGCCAAAAGTGTAGGCATCAAAGAACAACAAAAATGTGCACCATTGAATCAAACAAACACATGGTAAGTATTTGAGGAGATGTAGAACTACATAAGCCTATATCTTTCCTCTTCTGAAGGACAATTGTGGGGATGGACTATAGAGGTTACCTAATCCAATACTTTGCTCAACACAAGATGTCTTAGAACTGTTAAAAGTCTATGGAGATTCTCAGTCATCTAGGTCATGGTTGTCCCAAATGTGTTCTTTTGCCCCAGGTGGCAACTGGACTTTCTTGTTTTTTTCTTTGAAGGTGTTTCACTTCTCATCCAAGATACTGTTTAGATGGTGGGGAATGGAAGAGTTTATATTCCTTTCAGACAGCTGGTCATTTGCATTTTTAGAGAGTCCAGTTGCCTCTTGAAAAAGCACCTTTGGGTCTCAGAACTGTTAGAAGATTATCTGTTAGAAGAACTACAGCTCACAGAGACTGAATTATCATTATCCATTTGAGAGATTGTACTAGACTCTGTTCATCTTTGCAAACTATTTTAATACATAATTAGTTTTATATGTTCACATAACATTAGTAGTAGCCCAGACTTCAGAAGGGAGAGGGTGGAATTCCAGAGAAATAAGAAGCAGCTCAGTTCAGATAGTTTTTATGTAAGAAAGTGGGTGAAGACAGTCCCTCCCTACTAGTTCTCTGAGTATATACTTGATGTACATGATATAGTGATTCAGTTTGGCAAGATTCTGTCCATAGGTGTAGAACAATGAAGGAATTTGCTTGGAATACTATGTGTCTTTCTTGGTTTTGGGTCTTGACATACATTTAAGCCCATTCCTATGGATTTCCTTGGAAGAATTTCTATTTGTTTTTCTTCTAGTAAATATCTTGGCTTGTAATATATCCAGATATAGCTTCTGCAGAAAGCCAAAGATAATGCTAGATAAAGAACTAGGATCAGATGTTTTGAAACAGACAATTTGTGTTTTTTTCAAAAATTGGAATTCACTCTTTGTACTTATTTCTATCTCTTAAGCTTAGTCTGTATAGAAGAAAATGATCAAATTGTTAAAATTACTACTGAACTAGATGTGTGTACTTATAATTGCATGCCTCATTCCATAGGTTCATGAGGGACAAAATGCCCTTGTTGACTTGCTGCTGATCTTCAGCGATAATGTTCTTGATAAAGGAAAAGAAATACTTTTTAGAGCATCTTTCACAACCCTAAAACAAGAGAAATGTATTTAGATGACCAATATATGTTCTAAGAAGCATTTTGAATTTTGCAGATAGCAGTTAACAAATAGAATGTTGGCAGTTTAATTCATACTACAGGGCATAAGTTCAGGATAAAAATGCTGTTTTGTATTTCTCTTTCAGTAGCCTAATTTGCAGGGGAAAATAAAAATGGTAACACAGAGCTTTAAAATTAAAGCTATATTGAGTTTGGTCGGCTTTTACTGAAAGACACACCCAGGTCATGGCTGCAAACTCAGCTGAAGCGCTTTCTGCTTATCTGGATAGTCTACTTACTCCAAATATGCAAGCCAGCTACCCATAAATTCAGAGTGGACCCCAGTTTGTCATGAGGGAAAGAGGATTAGCTGCATTCCAGAAAATAGCAGATGCACACCACATAGCAAACAGTTTTATTCACCTGATGATCCAAGATCTCCATAGAGCCAAGGGCCTAATTATATTCCTCCTTTGCCAAAGAAAGAAAATAAAGTATTCCGTATTTTTTCTCCAATCATTCTCATTCAGACTAACAGAGAAGGAATTACTTTTGGAGCAAGTAGGAAAGGAAAAGAGAAGTTTTTGTTTATTTGGTCTTAGCTCTTTGTATTTAGCTTCGTCAGTGGAGCTTACATATGTAGAACAAAGCAACAGAGTTTATCCCTGGGCTGTTAAGCAGCCCCCACATACAACTTTCTTATTAAGAAATGTCCAAGATATGTTCTACCTATCTGTGCCCCCATTTTTTCCATAGTATATTTTTTTTCCCTTTAGGGGCTTTAGCAGAATCTAGGCCACTGCTAGGAAGAGAAGAATAGACATGATGGCAATGTATGGATAACTAGCACATAATTGCTTTCCTGGTTGATGAGTGGAAAGCAGAAGAGGTACAATTGGTGGACCCTTCCAAAGTGGCACAATGTATCATCAGTGGGACAATAAAAGGAAGATGACCAAAGAGTCAGGAGCAGAGATAAAGAAGAAGAGGAGAAAGTGGCAGGAAGAGAGAAAATTTTGCCCAGGGTTCCCTCAAATTTGGCAGCTCCCTTGATCTTAATCTTGAAGTGAGCAAGAAAGCTCTAACAAGCTTGGAATTGGTAACTCTTTCTAGCTGGTGTAAATGATTCCAAATGAGATACACTTAAATGAGAACAGAAGTGATTTTATTGCACATAAAAGCCTTCTATCTTTTTGTAGGAAGGAAAATGAATTTGATTACAAGGGTGCTGCCTGGTTATGAAACTCAACTCTGGAGCATGTATAGATGTGAATCTCAATGTCCCATATCTATGAAGATTCTCAGTCATCCAGGTCATGGTCGTCCTAAAGGTGCTTTTTCAACCCAGAGCTGAAGAAGATTCTTGGATGAGAAGTGAAACATCTTCAAAGAAAAACAAAAAAATCCAATTGCCTCTTGTAAAAGCACCTTTGGGACTCGATGTCCCATATGGTTTTCTAAACTGAACATCTTAAAACCATGTGATTTAACATTATTCTTCTTGTTTATTCTTATTTAAAGTAATCATTTACAACAGTGGTCCTCAATCTTTTCTTCACCACGGACTCCATTAAAAAAACCTTTTATGGCCACAGACCATGGCCATAGATGACCAAGACTTAAATCAAGATTTAAATCATAACATTTCTTCAACCTTTCTTCAGACATTGCAGGCCCCCAGGGTCCACAGACCACAGGTTGAGAATCGCTGATTTGCAAGGTAATAACTATCTGTCTTATGCATGCAAATTTTATAACTATCATTCATTGGATGTGGTCATTTCCACAAAATCTGGAATTTAGTACATTCCTCCCCCTTAGGAGATTTAAACTGACTTCCATATGTAGGATGGTGTGATGTCCTTTGTAGAATCATCCACCTGACAGCCTAAATATACAACATAAAACTAGCCTGAATTATTAGGGAAGAAAATGAACCCAATGTTTAATCAATATGTTTATTTCAATTTAGGTACCTCATTTGAAGTGAGAAAAAATTGTGCACTTTCAGCCAAGAAAATTTGTCTTAAGTGTTTTTTTTATATAATGGAAAGAGAAAAGGTACAAATATTTTCTCTAACATATCTAGGCACAAGTGTGTTGGAATTCTGTAGCTCAAGAGCTGTAGTAATACCATTTTAATGAACAAATTTCTTTTGTTCTGAATGTTGTTACTCTAGTGACTTCTTGCAGTTTTCATGGACACTTAGTTTGGAATTGCTGATCTGTGAAGACTTGTCCCAATAATGATGACGCAGTGGCCTTGATGGCCCAGTGACAATCTGAGCCAATGTTTCCTCAATTTATTCTGATAATCTGGCTATTTGCTTACTATATTAACTTTGTGTTTTCCTTATTGCTTTCAGTTGACTTTCTTTAAGAGCTGTAACTCTTGAGGCTGCAGTGGCTGCAGTGGGGGAGTGGATGGTTTTACCCACACAACTTAGCTCCTGTGCATGCATAAATGAGCCTTCATGCACTTGCCCACCATTTTCATAGCCCAGTTCACAATAGGCTGCATTCCAGTATTAGTTCACAGTCCAGGGTTTGGAAAACCCTGTTTTAGACTGTAGGGGACCCAAGAAAAAGAACAGCCCGAAAATAAATGTAGGGAATTATCACTTCCAAAAAAAGTCCACTACAGAATTTTTCTAACTGCCTTTCTTTTGATATTTCTCTTGTTCAGCTTAGGGAAAAGGTAGGCAAACCTTTGAAGCCCATAAACAGATTTAAGATTTTGAAAGTATGCATACTCACAAAGCATCCACTTATCAAGGGGTAAAAGGTAATTTGGCAATGATAGATCCTGCTATCACAGCTAATCTAATATCTTACACAATTGTCCCTATTAAACACTTCCCTTCTCCTTTGCCAGTCCATGATTTTCCCTCATCTTTGTCCAAGCAGCATTATGAATTTTCTTGAATGGTTTTTATTATTCTTATTATAATTTTAATGCTAAGAAACATACTGTATTTTGCTTTGAGGTGTGTCAATTGCTTCTTCTTCCTTCACAAAACAAAAATCCCCACCAAGAAATTAACTAACCCACATGAGGCAGGGAATCACATTTTCCAATCAAGTGGTCAATTTGGATTGAATTGACAAATAAAATTCCATTGTTTGTGAATCTGTTCAAGCATGTCCAGAAACCTTGCTATTTTCCCTCTGCCCTCAATCAAACCAACTCTTGAAATTGGATTGAATGAATTGGATGAACCCATTTGGAAATTTGAATCCTATCGATTGTTCACAATGGAACAGGTTTTGAAGTGATTCATACATCCATGTAATGACCAGACTCCCCATTGGTAATTGCCAAGTGTTTCTAAGTCACTAGCAGAGGAATTGATCAGTTGCAATCAGTACTTGTACCATTATTATCTTCATTGATAAACACAGTTTACTTTCAGAGTGTGGCTTATCATATATCATACTTCTCGTGAACAAGTCAAGGCAAACAAAAATGAAAGGAAAACCCTTGTGGCATTTGGTATTTTTCCAACCTGCATGCTACC
This sequence comes from Toxicocalamus goodenoughensis, assembly GCA_032468175.1. Classification (NCBI taxonomy): domain Eukaryota; kingdom Metazoa; phylum Chordata; class Lepidosauria; order Squamata; family Elapidae; genus Toxicocalamus; species Toxicocalamus goodenoughensis. The sequence goes on along the minus strand of JANHFN010006007.1, from coordinate 91,851 downwards.
CTTACCCAATTCAGTGAATTTTTAAAATTAGAATTGAATGAGAGTATTGTGGTTCAAAGATGCTTTTTCAAATGGTAACTAGACTTTGTTTCTGCTTGAAGATGTTTCTCTTCTCATCCAAGAAGCTTCTTCAGCTTCTTCTATTCTCTGCATTGTTTCTGTTACTTTGCTAAAAGAGAACAATAGTAAAGTACCTTCTTTGTTGTCGGTTAGAATAGCAAATACTCTGATAAAATGGAAAAATAATCCAAATAATGTAAGGTAGTTTTATTACATTCTAATTCTTTCAGTGAATACTTTTTAAAATAGTTTCCTTCATTATTTGTGTAAAGACATTGTTTAAATCACAAAGAAGGAAACCTGTGGTTTTTCAAATGCTACTTAACATAAGATGCAGTCAATAAACATCTGTAGAATGTTTGAAATATGCAGAATCACAATCCTAGTAGATCCCCCTTTTTTAAAAAAAGTTCAGTTGTATTGACAATGAAATAAATTATATGGGTATCTGCAAAGATATACTCTGTTTGATGAAAATTTGATTCTGGCTGATATATTTGAATTATTTCACGACTGCTAAATCACATTTTGTCCACACTAGCTTTGAATCTCCATAGGTGTTACTTATTTCATAAACCAGCTTCAGGGTGCTAGAAAGCAGAGCTTACATTTTACAAGCAGTAGCATCTTTGAAAAATCAATGTAAAGCATATTTAAAATTTGATCCATCTTTTATATAAAGGAGAGCAATTTTCTTCCAATAGCAATGAATTTTGGAGCAGGAAACTTATAAAAGTGGAGAGTCAACTTGCATTAAACTTATGTATCAGGAATAGGTGGTATTTCAATTATCCAAGATGAATTTCCTAATTCAGAAATTTCTAAACTTTTTTTAATGCAAGTTATTTAGCAATAGCAGTTTGACTTATATATCGCTTTACAGTGTTTTATAGCTCTCTACAGAGTCAGCATATTGCCCCCAACAATTTTGGGTCCTGATTTTACTAACCTTGGAAAGATGGAAAAACAAGTCAACCTTGAGGCTGGTGAAATTTGAACTGCGAAATTGCAGGCAACCAGCAGTCAGCAGAAATAACCTGCAGTTCCACACTCTAACCACTGCGCCACCATTGCTCATTTAGTTTAAAACAGATCAGGAAAATATTAAGTTGGTAGTTTTGTGAAAATTGCCAAATACCATCAGCTGGCATTTGTAAGTTCAAGGTCATCATCTCTAAACTCTAAACATAACTGCTGGTATGCACTGAAACTTCCTTTTCTTAAAGATGTTAAAGATTCATCTGTCCAGTCATGACTGACTCAAGGAGGAGGTTCTTATCTCCATTTCCATTTCACAGCCTCAGAGGGAATCTTCATTGTCCGAGAGATGCTTCTATCATCAGCATGGAAGTACAGAATGCAGTCATCTTTCTCACTGAAGCAGTACCTATTTATCTATTTGCATTTGCATGTTTTCCTACTGCTAGGTTGACAGTGTTCTGACCCAGGCTTTATAAACCGTGATTATTCACAAACTTGTTTTAAAAACAAAACCTATTTTATTGCAACACTGGGAATTTTTTTTCATTCCCAGCCGGAATTAAGCTCAAACAGTCCCCCAAGATAAGCACACACCTTTCATTTCTTTGAAGTGCTGCCAAAACAGAAGTATCAAATTAACTAGAAAAGAAACCAACTGAACTACAAGAAAAGCCAACTGAAGTACAAAGAGCTTCAAGGATGACTTGGAACTGATCAAACTACTTTGTTTCTTGCAAAGGTTTCATCCATTTTGGCCTGAGTTTTATCCCTTATGGGAGGGCAATCCCAGCCTTACTCTCAAGTTGCCCCTTTTATTTCAGTTACTCTCACCTTCTCGCAGCTCTGCGCAAACGCGCACTGGGAACAGGCTCCCCTCAGTCCTCTGCCTTGCTGCTGCCAGACTCTGAAGGCTCCGGAGGCAACTCCCAGATGATCCTGGCCCCATCTCTGCATCAGATGCAGGACCCTCATCCAAGTCCTCTCAGACTCTCTTACTAGTCCCCATTGTCCGATTCCACTGCCGGCTGCACCGGCTGCCAGTGAACCACAACGAGTCATGAGCTAGGGAAAGAACTGGAGCTCGCACTATCACATGGCTCTTTGCTCTTGAACCTGAGCTGTCAGCTTTCCAGCTGACAAACTCATCATCTTAACTGCTGAGCCACCACACACTGCCCCTTAGTTAAATTTAATGTTGTGGTTCTCCTGAGAGTTTTTCATACCCTAAAGATTAATACCTGGGAGGAATTTATCTCCTTTCTGTATTTCCTGGTCCCTCAAGTCTACTTTGTCTACATAAAAAAATTAATTAGGTCACTTTCCTCCGAGAGGGTTTTCAACCATAGGGATTAACTCATCATGCTGAAGAAAAGGGACTGGGAGAAATTTAGTAGCCTTTTCTCTGTATTATGGTCACTTAGTTGTGTTATGAAGAAAAGCCACAGGGAAAATTAATTGAGCAAGTTTGCTGGTTGAAGTACTCTAATGCTCTCCTGCATGCTTGGAGTTTTCCAGCACAATTTCCTCCCTGCCTCCTCACAGCATCTCTCCAAATATGTCAAAACACCTGAATAATAATAGAATGCTTATTCAGTTAGATGTATAATTTTGATATAGAAATCAATTGTGTCATTTGAGGGATGGAAGTGGATAAGGGGCTTACAGATTTTCATACCAGGAAGAAGATGCAGATGTTTGAACTGCTTAGAATAACTTGTTCATGCAGCAAATTTAGATGTTGACCATCTAAACTATCCCCCAAAACAGCCACCTTGCATTAGTATTTTTCTACCTTAACTGAGTTGTTTAGTTTTAAATACTACAATAGTTATAAATGTCTGGAAAAGAAGATTTATAGTTGGAATATACTTGGTGTGAAAGAAGATGGATCGTTTGCAGAAAAAAGCAACTGTTTTATAATACTTTAAAGGCTACCAAATGCAGAATATTACAAGTATTTGAGGATTGTATATTGAGTGTACAACCAAAAGTGTAGAATAAAAATAGAAATTGAGAATGCAGATGCAATGGTTACCTATCAGTTGGTGCCATTCACAAAGTTGTTATTGATTATGACAAAGGCATTTTGCCTTTGACAACCTGTCTGACATATAATAATTATATAGATTAATAAAATTCAAACTATATTAGAGTCGGGGATGATGAGTTCACCCAACATATTGAGGCAATGACTAGTCTGCTTCACACAACAGATTGAACCATCCTACTCAATCTCATTTTAAGACTAGTTTACAAAACTGAGGATCTAGCTCTTATGTTGCAAGAAACATCAGGCCTTTGCTTTATAAATGGAAAGAGTTAAGTTTCTTAATTAATTTAGCTTCAATGTTTCTTTGTAGAGGTAGATTGTCCTCATTTAGCAACTGTACTTGGTTCCCCAAAAATGGTCATTAATCAAACCACATGATTGAAAAAAGGAGACTTGGTGAAGATTTAGTTGTGCCATCTCATTGGGTTAAGTTTCCTATTGCAACAATGGCAGTGTTATATTGTCAGGTGCAGAAAGTTTGGCACAAGTGTGTGCATTGGTCAGAAAATGGGATTTTTTACTATCTTCTTTACTATAGTTTTTTTAAACCAAGTAATGCTTTTCATTACAATTGCATTTGCAAATGGTTGCTATCCAAGGCAGTTATTAAACAAGGAATAATGTACTGAGCAATGTCAGTGACTATCTCCTGTGAAACTGAAATACCCACCATTGGATTTGGGAAATTGCTGCTTCTGGTGTTTCGTTTGTGTTTGTGCAAGGTAGAGCCTTCATCTAATTTAACACTACTGTATGTTTTGTCATATATTTGTATCTTTTATTATAGGACTCTTTATTTACACATATCTTTAGTATTGTTAGTTTGGAGCCATTTATGTTAGTATTTATCTCTATATCAATATCAAGGTCTATGAAAGGGTTTGGCCATTGTCCAAGGTGAATTTCATGATACCCAGGAATAATCTGAGTCCTGAGCCTTGGTGGCTCAGTGGTTACAATGCAGTACTGCAAACTACTTCTGCTGACTGCCAGTTGCCTGCAATTTTGACAGTTCAAATCTCACTAGGCTCAAGGTTGACACAGTTTTCCATCCTTCCGAGGTGGGTAAAATGAGCACCCAGATTGTTGGGGGGGCAATATGCTGACTCTGTAAACCACTTAGAGAGGGCTGTAAAGCACAGTAAAGTGATATGTAAGTCAAAGTGCTATTACTATCACTTTTAAAATTAAAGTTTGGGGCATCATTTATGGTCTACTAGTCATGTAATTGAAACCACTCACATACATTCTGCGGCTGCAGGCTAAAAAGTAAGAAAGTCCAAAGGGATGGGGGGAAAGACTCTAATTAATTTATGCATAACACGGATATTAAATACAAATAATGAAAGTAATCCCTATCTGTGTTTTTCTTTGGGCTCAGTTAAACATTTATAATTGGGTAGAAAATTTTTAGAGCCGCTTTATATAGACTAGATTTAGATCAAAATGCAAAGAGGAAGATGGAACACAGTGGACGTAGACGTAAATTTGTGCCTTCATATATTCACTGCATTCCTGAAAAGGACTAAGTTGTCTTGCAGAATTACAATCAACCTCTTACCATTTAGAAAGACCAGTAGAAAGTAAAAGGGTCATGTATGCATATGCATGAATGAAGAGCTTCAGGAGCTCAGTTTCTCTGGAGTCCCACTATTTTAAGATACTTTACTGGTTCTACATACAGAGGAAAGACTTTTAAGTGCAATTAAATCAACCTGTGTATTAGGCATGCTGTCAACACAGGAAAAGCTCTGGAGATTTCTTTTAAAAAACAATATCTGTCCTATGATTGTAACACATTTTTAGTTATTTAGCTGTGATTTATTTTTGAAAAGCCAATCATCAAATTTTAAATATATTTTGGGATAACTTTTTTGGGCTGCTTATCTTACAGTGCATATAAGAATTAATTTGTGGGTCCTATTGAATGATTGCTTACCTATTTTATCTGCACATATATTTTATGCAAACGTAGAAAGAGAACCAATGAGTGTAAATCAATGCTGAAACTGATTCTACTTTTTAAGCTTCAGCCTTGTCCCCTAATAATGTCCTCTTTGGCTCTCCTTAAATAAAACCTGGTAAGAGATGTTAGTAAATCAAGGAAACTCATATGAATGTTCAGGAAATTGTTTATGGATACCAATAGTTTTCTGAAAGAGAGGAGAATAGCAAGGGAGAGAAGCAGAGGTGGTATTCAGCAGTTTTTGACCAGTTCTGGAGAACCGGTAGCAGAAATTTGGAGAACGGACAAATCCCACCTCTGACTGGCCCCACCCCCATCTATTCTCCGCCTCCTGAGTCCCAGCTGATTGGCTGGGTCTTCTTTTGTTGCCCTGTACAGGAGAACAGAGCTGAAAATCAGGTTAGTGGGGTGGGAATAGGATTTTGCAGTAACCTTCCCCTGGAGTGGGCAGGGAATGGAGATTTTACAATATCCTTCCCCACCCACAGAACTGCTAGTAAAATTTTTTGAATCCCACCACTGGAGAAGATATTCATTGCCAACTCTGGAAACAAATTTGAAGTTGGCTGAGGAACTCATGGCTCTAAGCAAGATTCTTCAAGTTGCCCTAGCTAAAAAATTATGTGGATTTTTTTTTGGTTCAATACAATTTATGAAGAATTCCCAGAGCAGAAACCCTGTGATATTGCTAAAAGCTCTTTGCATTATGCAGTTTATTTTTCAATATAGGGCATATCTCTTGTTGCATTGTAGTCTTTTCTTTCTCTCTCATTCTAGTGGGGGGAAAGTTCAATTTTTTAAAAAAGGAATCTGGAGGAAAGAAAAATAAAAACGGAAAGAATGATAGTTGAAACAACTCAAAAGTACATTTTTCTCATATGCAGTAAAAAATCATTCTCTAAAGTCACTTTTTAATCATAAATTCATTGCAAGTTACCATCCAGCTATACATTACAAAACAAAACTATTTTGAATTTTTGTTCTTTAATGTTCTTTAAGTGGTTTAAAGTCCCCCCTTTTTAGTAATGGTTTTACTGATTTTTTCCCCTAAGACTCCTTGATATGTTAATTGAGAGGGTAATATATTTTTTCTGAATAAATATACATATTTTGGCACGCATTTCCTTAATATGTGTATTTATCTCCATACATTTATTCATTTAAAATGAAAAATATGGATTCCATCATTCAACGAAATCAAAATAAAATGCAGTTCTAGATCCTGAAGATGGCTATGGTTTTATTCACTGCTGTTTCTCTTCATCTGAATAGCTCAGTATAACATTATTTTATAGTCCTCAAGCAAGATATATTGTGGTTTTACTCACTTCCTAACCTGTATTACTTCTGACAGCTGTCCCGTGGTATTGTATCTTATTCTCAGGCCAGTACTGACACACAGTCTGCAGATGAGAGATAGCAGATCATGTTCTATTGAGAAGTTAGCCATAAGTTTCTGTCATCAGCTTTCTCTAGAAACAGAATGAAAGCATTGCTTGAAGTGTAGAAATGCTGAAATAGGACCAACTCAGAACTTCTGATGAGCCGTGGTGGCTAAGTGATTAGAATGCAACATTTTAGGCTGACTGCCCACTGCCAGCATTTCAATCCTGACTGCCTCAAGGTTGACTCAGCCTCCATCCTTCCGAGATCAGTAAAATGAGGAGCCTGATTGTTGGGGGCAATATGCTAACATTTATAAGCCATTTAGAGAGGGCTATAAAGCACTATGAAGGGGTATATAAGTCCAAGTGCTAGTGCTTCTGCTATTATCTTTCCCATTTTTCTTAAGGAAAGGAATAGTGATAGCCAAACAGGAATTTTTCAAAATCTGAGCCAGCTATGATAGATACTGTCTGTAGATATTTTAAGTGAAAAATAACTCTAAACTGATGAAGACATGACTATACTGGCTTATGGAAAATGCAAGGTTAGAAACTTAAATTATTATAAAATAATCATAGCTGTAATTTTGATCTTAGAATATAAAAGTTAATAGGAATACATTATAATCAATCAATAACACAATGGGGAGAAATGTAACATTATAGTGTAATATGGCAGGGAGGGTACAACAGAAACAGAATTTACAAAAAAAAATCATGTTGAAATAATTTTTTAGGCTTACTGCTATGACCCTTTTAAAATATATTGCATACCTTCCTGTTGTTTGCAAAAGCAAATACTTTTCCTGAAGTGGAAAATAGAAAGTTTATATGAATTCTTAAGGTGATTGCAATATTGCTAACTTAACAAGGTTTTGTATTACAACAAATTAAAGGAAGGAAACCAGTTCATTTGCTGTAAACTGTTTTATAAAACTGTTTTATTGTCAAATAAAGTTTCTGATGTAACTGTGATAATTCGGAATTAAAAAAAAGAACTTTAATCTCCAGTCACCTCTGGATTATCCTTGTATTTCATTTTTATTGCCTTTGCAAAATTTCTCAGCACTGAAAAGTTATATCCATTTCCTAACACTACCTTGCTTATTGATGAATTCTGTAATATATCACTGTAAAAAACTATTTTTTCAAATGACACCTTTCATGCATTAGGGTAGAGAATTCAGACAGACCTCCAATTTTTTCATAGAAAAAAAAAAGACATAGAAACTGAGAGTTGGAAATTACAGGCAGTGGAATGTATTTCCCTGAGAAATCTGTTTGACTTTCAGTTTCTCTCCCTTTAGAAGGGCACCTCAAAGTTTTTAATAGTTGCGACATTAGTTTTTAACTTATTTTTAATTATTCTGTATTTAAATTATTTCTGTCTGCTGTTTATTGATAGGAGAAAAAGGTTACAAATTAATTAATTTGAACATTTCAAAATCTATTTGTTTCAGATTGGTTAACTTGTAAGGCACTCTGGGCAGCTAGATACATACTCCTTCCTTTAAACTTTCAGGCCCTGGATAGCTCCCAAAGCTAATACATTATATATAATCATCGTGAAATTGTAAAGATCTGTGAGTTTAATTCGTGGTACAGTGGAATCTCTAGTCACAACCGTAATCCATTCCAGGACTTTGGTCCAACCCAATTTGGTCATGACCAGAAGCAAGGCTGACTGCGCATGTGGGTATTAAAAAAAATTGGCACAGCAGGGAAAATCATTGCGGCTGTATTTGATTGTCACCAGAGGATGTGTTCATGACCAGAGTGAAGCATTTAGTAGATTTTTTGGTTGGCACCTGATTAGGTTGTGGTCAGAAGCATTTGTGACCCAAGGTTCCATTGTAGATTGTTTGAACCCATAGAATAAAAGCTAGTTGTGCATGTCTATTGCATCCCAATAGGGGTAAAATATAGTGCATCTTGGTGGTCAGTGTCTATGGAGATTCTCAGTCATCTAGGTCATGGTTGTCCAAAGGTGCTTTTTCAAGAGGCAACTGGACTTTCTGGTTCTTCTTTGGAGACTCTTGAGCTGAAGAAGCTTCCTTGCTGAAAGTCCAGTTGCCTCTTGAAAAAACACCTTTAGGACAAACTGCTGGTCAGTGCACATGAATTAATGTTGATTGATTGTTTGGATGGATTATGTGCCATCAAGTCAGCATCATCTCTTAGAAACCACACTATATCAGAATCAAGTGGCACCATTAGCTGATTAGAGTTACTTCTTTATTGGCTTATTTGTTCATGACATGTGTATGCCACCTATCTTGCTATTATGTTTCCCTAGTGTTTCTTGCCTATTTACAAGAATCTTTCCAGATTGACTGATAAGAGTTTCAGGAATTCTGAGGGAGGTAAGATGTACATCCTTTCCTGCTGTGCAAGGATTCTAAGCTTGGCAATTTCCTGAACACCTCCCCTCACAATCTATCCCTTACATGATTTCCTTAATTGTGTTATTCAGCTCTAGCCCTAACCTTATCTTTAAGTTGGAAAATCTAAGCACTTTAAAACTTTGATCCATTCAAATAGCTGTACTGACATAATTTGATGACTTTGGATTTATTTGGAAAATCAGATTGATTGAATTAGAATTGTAGAGTTGTCAATTAGAATTGTCAAGTGAAAAGAAGGACCATGGAAGGCCTGTCACAAAGAGGAGCGGGTCAACCTATTTTCCAGCCGAGGTCCAGACAATGAATAATGGATGGAAATTGATCAAGGAGAGATTCAGCCTAGAAATGATTTTGAGAATATTCAACCAGTGGAACAGCTTGCCTTCAGAAGTTGTCGGAGTTTCATCACTGGAAGCTTTCAAGAAGAAACTGGGCTGCCATCTATCAGAAATGGTATAGGGTTTCCTGCTTGGGCAGAGGGGTTGGAATAGATGACCTCCATGGTTCCTTCCAACTCACTTATTCTGTATAAGTTGATTCTTTTGGATTTCCAAACTGATTAAGCTTTTCTTCCTTTCTAATTATAATGAAGTACACAATATTCAAAGGGAATTATTAAGCAAAGACTTTGAAAAAGCCTAATCCCACTTTTTCTTTCTTGAAGGGAGATGGCATTTTACCTTCATTTTGGAGATTTGGTAGAATTTCTATTAAAATCTCCCACTCCTACTTTCTGTCTGCTCTTTCCTCATTTTCTGCAGAAACCACAGAGTTATTTTCCTACATTAAAATCTCTTTCTGCATCCTTGTTGCTGTAGGTCAGAAGGAGTTAAAGATAGCCCTCACTGCTCTCCAGGGATATGAAGCAAAGGACATCATTCTTCTTAATTAGAGCTTTTCATATGGACTATGACTGAAATCACCTTTGTTGCTTTCTCTAGCTCTCACTTGATTCTATTTAGGCCCTTTGGAACATTAACCCTGAGTTTTTTTTCTTCCTCATGATTCATGTCATGAAGAAGGAAGGTGTGCATGACAGGGGACAGAATTTGCTTACATATGTATGACAAATAGGACAGTCTGATTCTAAAGAAATACAACTAATATTTTGTTTATATCTCTATATTACTAAGCCTCTTGTTTCTGTAACCTTTAAATGGGTCAAACAGTACATCACCAGGCAACAATTTTTGAACCAAGATTTTTCCAATGAACTAACTTACCAAACGTCTTCAAAATCCAAGACCAATGATCCTCTGTGTTAGACATTTGGCAGATTTGTGGTTGCTTCAATGCTATTGCACTCTCACACCATTGCCTGAAAATTCAGTAGATCAGTCCTGCCCTAGCCCTGTCTTTGGCCATTGGAGAGTAGTTAGACAAAGAGGAGTCTAATGGTATGATAGCTAAATAAACTAAAAGAAAAATTCAAGAAAACATAAGTAACATAAAATTGAAATATGAATCCCCTAAAATAAAATAAAGCACAGTCTAATTCAGAAATGCAATGCAATTATGTGGAAAGAGACTGATCTATTTGTCCAAAACTGGAAAAAAGGCAGAAAATGCAAACATATAATTCCCAAGAATACTAATTATAATTTGTCAGGGTCATGTAATATTAGATTGTATTTCCCTAATGGCAAATCCTAGAAATTACACAAAGAAAATCAAGAAACAATTCTCAGAAGGGCTATATATGAATAGAAAAATGCTTGTGTGTGTGTGTGTGTGTGTGTGTGTGTGTATGCATGTGGGTTTGTGTGTGTGTGTGTGTGTCTCCATGTGAATCAGTTCATTGCGTTTGTCCGGTTTAATGAAAAGGATTTTTGTTGTTGTTGCCTGGACTCTTATTAGCAATTAATATTTTCAAAAGAGAAATTTTATCCAGATGCAAACTTTGAGTGGTACAGCATGGAAAAAACAGGCAAATATGTTAATGGAATTTTCAACAACTGTCATGCTCACTTAAAGGAGAAGAAAAGCTCTGTTGTATTAATTATGTAATATGCAACTCCTTTAAGACAACTTAATGATAGCCTAATTACTTCTAGTTATGAACTAAGGAAATCTCAGAGTGGCAAGTATGCATATTCATAATAGTGTAGTCATCATTAGATAACCCAAACTATAAAACTCAATTATTATTATTTTTAAATTGCCCTGGGCCAGAGTCTCCCCTGCAAACATCACCAGAGTCAATTATGAGAGAAGAGGTCAGGAATAATATATTGGGATGAATCACAGAAAACCATGATCAATTATGTCTGGGCAGATTTAGGACTCAGCATTTCTTTGAATTATCTTCTGGGAAACAGAAGAAACCAAACTCACAGTTTCAATCTAATTTCCTGAACTGAAGAACAGAGTGTTGAACATACTTTATAGCAGTTCTGAAACGTCTCCTTAGTATTGTGTTCATTTTCTACTTAAATCTAAACGCAGCGCTAAAGTGATGTGGAGAATCCCATCACAACACTTACTTGGCACAAGACCATTCCTGAGCATAACAACATTTTCTCTTTTTAAAAAATGTAAATTAATAAAACATATTGCAATTAGCCTACAAGGGCTAACTTTTACTATACCCTGTAATTAGTAAATATGCCTTTTCACTTATTGTCTTGGCAACATTTAGTTTGATCTAACAAAACTTTTTAGCAACAGTCTTCTTGTGAGAAAGAATTCATGTCTGCATTTTATAACAGCGCTTGCACCTGTGTTGACAGACTGGCCATCTGTGTGATAGGAATTGATTCTTGGAATCAATCTCCTCTTATATTGAACAGGGTTCTCAGCAGCTGACAGGGTGTAGGCCTATAATACTTGTGTGTGATTAAGATAAAAATCAGTTTCACTTCTACTACGTCTCCCTCATGAATTCATTGCAAACCTGTGCCCGACAGTACTACAATATTATCAGACTTCTATATCAAACTTTGTAACTGTGCTAACTCAACATGTTAAACAGGTCTGTATGTGAGCCTCAACTGGCAGGTTATGGTGAAACATAATTTATAACCAACAATGTTTGGATCTGTGTAACATGCTAAAAAGCTAATATGATTAGGACTTAGCATGAATGTACTCTCTGCAGCCACCATCTTATGGGAATCAGTTCTTATTTGACTGCCCACTGACTTGTGACACTCATCCTAAAATCATACATTTTCTATCAAGTGAATTTGCAAATACTGCTTTGCATTATCTTTTCTGTTTAACTTTCTGTGCATTTTACAATGTTTGGACTTTGTATACAAGAAGTAAAATGTTGTATGTTCAACTTTGCATCAGATTTGATGTTATCAAGCCATTGTGTCTCTTGTTTTCCCCTTCTTCTTTTTCCACTAACCATTCCTAGCATCATTGCCTTTTCCAATGAACTTGCACACATGACATGGCCAAAGTAAGTCAGATGTAGTCTTGTGATTTTAGCTTCTAGTGATGTGTCTGGTTTTATATGATTTAATACCTGTCTGTTAGTTACTCTTGCTGTCCATGGTATACGCTGTAATTTATACCAGCACCAGAGTTCAAAGGTATCAATTCTTCTACTATTAGCCATTCTTAGCTTCATTTCATTACAAGTTTGAAATCTTGAAAATTGAAAAATTCAGCATTGGATTGGGTCTCATATTTGAATGTTACAGCCCAGCTGTTGTAACCAATCTTAAGATGCTCATGAGTATCTACACTTCCAAGAGAGAAAGTCCTTTAAGATCTCCCAGTACAACAAGGGGCTTAATTTTCATAGAGCACAGCCAGCCAGAGAATTTCAGTTAACTTTTTCTAGGGCTGACGTCTATTCATGGCTATCAATAAAAATAGCTGGAGTTTACGGGATTGATCTAGAGAAATGGCAAAAATTGTGGTCTCAAAATTATAACATGACAATGTCAACAGCATATAAAGAAAATTTGTATAAGATGTTTTACAGGTGGCACTTTCCCCCAACAAGAATAGC
>JANHFN010006007.1:62042-77036 GCA_032468175.1 Toxicocalamus goodenoughensis | reverse complement strand
TTCACCTTTTAAGTTGCATTACTGAAATAAATGAACTTTTGCACGATATTCTAATTTTTTGAGTTTCACCTGTATTAATAATTGAGTACAAATCATGCTCTCTCTCAGCTGTCCTGCTGTGTGGAATATTGGCAATATCACTGAAAGTATACTTTTAAAATTTCCGCAAAATCTCATTTAATTTTCTGTAAAATAAAAGTGGAATGAAAAAGCATTGCTATGTATGGCCACTGAAGTCTTTTACTATGTTCAGTGACTAGACTTTTATTTGATGATAATGTCTTATCATTCAGTGGATATAAGTTATACCCATCTTTGCCACAAATTTGATATCTGTGTTGCTCAAAAGCAGTTATGACTTGAGTTCTGATCCCAATTCTAACAAATTAGATACATTAACGTTCACAGATCTCTGAATTAGCTGCAGCAATATTATTGTTCTGATTCTGAACTCAGCTAGAACTAGATCATAACTTATTTGATTTTTCAGATCAGAATGTTTGCTATGTTGATTCTGTGGATCTAAGGAATGTGACATTAAAAATGGCCATAGGTTTGGTGAAACTTTCAATATTCTTCTTTCTCACCAAGCTAAAAATCATGAGTTCTTGCCTGATATGATAAGGGCCCCAAAACAAAACAAGGACAGTTTAGGTCAGGATATATAGAAGCAGTTGGGAAAATAACATGTTTGATCTGTGTGAAATGATTGTAAATGTAGTTATTTTCCAATTTTGACTCAGCTGTGCCAGTTTTTACAAACAAACAATTTGTTTTCATATCTTGGTGCTGGGCATGGCTTTTCAAGCTTCTGGACCATGACCACTAGTCTGAATACAAAGTACTTGTTTATTTTTTGCTTGGTTGGAGAACACTGCCGAGCAGCAGAAGGTGCCTTTGACGGCTATATTAATGAGAAAACATGAATATAAAATGCCTGTCTTATTAACACTTTAAACAATCCATCTACATTTTTGGAAAAGTAATTCTAAATAACACAACACTTTTTTTGGCATCTCCATTTACGAAATTTGCATCTCCACAGTACTTTAGAGGACCCACCAGGTTAATATTGATGGCACAACTATATTTGGCATCCCTGAAAGATTAGTTTGATACACATAGCACAAGGGCAGGTAACATGGTGACCGTGGACACCAAGTCTCTAGCATTTAATGAAAGACCCTCTTAATGAAGTGACAAGAAAACTGAAATGCTGCAAAAAGGAAAATCATCTTTGCTTGCAAGAATGCTGCTGAACCTGTCAAAGATTTATTTGAGATGTCAGAGCGCATCCCGAGTGACTTGATTGACTTTGGTGATGTGTGAATGGCCTATGATTAATGTTGAGATTAGGCATGTGTTCTATGGCAGTTTTTTTGTGAGTACTGTCACCAAAAGTACTGAAGGCATGGTCCCCACTACTTAATATATGAAACATGGGCAAATGATGGGAAATGTTTTACTTTGGTTTCTTGAAAAAACCAACTTTAATCCAAAGTTTATTCAAGCTCGTGTGGTTCAAACATACTCCAAAGGATTAATAGTTTGTGTGTAATTCCAAATTCCAGTTAATAAAATATACAGGCAAAAGCTGTATTCATGTCAGGCTCAAGAAATACAATAGAAGGGGATACACTTAAGATTAAGCTTCACTGTAGTTCGTTCTTTTATGTGTCATCATTTATTGCTACATCTACATACAGTCAAAGCCTCACTCTTGATTGATAAACATTTACTTAAAAATTCCATGGTTTCTGAAATTCTTTCCAATCCTATTATCAGCAGTAACTATAGGAAGTATATGTATGTGTGATGACCCAGAGCATGGCACAAAGGCAACACAGTCAGATAAGCAATAAGAATCCCTTTATTATGCCCAACTTTGCCCCCAGTGTCCAGGTTATTTTGGGCTGGAGAAAAACCCTCCTAGGAAGAGACTTTGACTGCAGAAAATTCAGTCCAAAACAAGGTACACACAAACTGTAACTTAAAATCCAAACAAACCAAACTGAAGTAATTAGCTTGAAAGGGCAGGAGAAGGAATTTCAGACTTGAAAGAACAGCAAAGCTCACAAAGTTGAGAAGACAGATAAGCCACAACAATACAAGATAAAGTCACGTTTGCTCCCAACAGCTTGCTGCATGCAGCTTTCTCTTTTATACGCTGTGTTCCCAGCTGCATGGGAAATGAAGGGAATCAGGGCCCTTTCCTCCCCCATGAGCCACACAACCCACGTTGCTCCCTTTTCTGTTCCTCCCTGCATGTCCAAGGATGAAGAGGGGTGGGCTTGGGTCTTCCTCTGAACTCCCTCTCTCTTGTTCTACCTCTTCCCTGCTCTGCCCAGCTAGACTTTGCCCTTCCTCAGTTTCTTCCACAGCCAACGGAACCATACTCCCACTCCCTGTCAGCTGTTCAGCTTCCTCCTCCGAGTCAGATTCCGACAGGAGCATGACAGTAGTTTTCCCTGCCTTTACACGGAGACTGCCATTCCTATTCTTTTAAAAATAAATGAATTTGTTTGTAAGTAAAGTAGGAAGCAGTAACAAGATATAGACTGTAACACAGTCCTGCATCATAAATTTATGTTTCAACGGGCAAGAATAGCTTGGAGGTAGATATTTATGTATAAGCTGATATCCATAATGGATGTCAAAGTAGAATTGGGTACCATGAGAGATACAAACGATGTATCGTGAAACGGTGTTTTGTGAAAGCTACTTTTGCAGATAATCTGTTGCTTTGGTGCACTTCAGTTGTGCTTGGATTTCTTAACACAAGATCCAGACTGGGAACAGGGACACAAAACTAACTGGATCTTAGGGGTGAATCTAAGTCATTGAATCAGATTGTTTGGGGAGAACGTGTGGATGGTGTCAATCATCATCATGAAAAGGAGCCCAGGTGGAGCAGTGGTGAGAATGCAGTATTGCAGGCTGACTCTGCCCACTGCCAGGAGTTTGATCCTGACCAGCTCAAGGTCGACTCAGCCTTCCGTCCTTCCAAGGTCAAATGATGACCCAGATTGTTGGGGGCAAAAGGTTGACTATAAACCGCTTAGAGAGGGGCTGTAAAGCACTGTGAAGCAGTATATAAGTCTAAGTGCTATTGCCCTTCCTTCCTTCCTTTTTCCTTCCTTCCCTCTTTCCTTCCTTCCTTCCTTCTTTCCTTCCTTCCTTCCATCCTCCCTCTGTCTTTCCCTCCCTCCCTTTATTCCCTTTCTCATTGTCCTTCCTCAAGTGCAATGGTGAGAATGCATTATTGCAGGCTGACTCTGCCCACAGCCAGGAGTTCGATCCTGACCGGCTCAAGATTGACTCAGCCTTCCATCCTTCTGAGTTTGGTAAAATGAGGACCCGGATTGCTGGGGGCAAGAGGCTGACTCTGTAAACCGCTTAGAGAGTCCTATAAAGCATTATGAAGTGGTATATAAGTCTAAGTGCTGTTGCTGTTGCTATCAAAAGCCAGGTGAAAATAACATCTCTCTCCAAAGTGATTGTGTCTCTCACTCCACTTTGCAGGTTGAGGAAGGCATGCATCTCCTAATTGCCGGCCCCAATGGCTGTGGGAAGAGCTCTCTGTTTAGGATTTTAAGTGGCTTGTGGCCCGTCTATGAAGGGGTTCTTTACAAACCGCCTCCTCATCATATGTTCTACATTCCACAAAGGTTTGAATTATTATTTTTTGTCTCTTACAAAACAGGGTCATAATAAGGGGTCTATGGCAGGGGTGCGATTCAACTGGTGTAACAACCGGTTTGGTGAGCGTGCACGCTTTGCTACTTTGCTTCATGCGTGCGCAGAGCATTTGCCACTGACCTTCTCCAACAATCTCTTAAACAGCTGGCACGCGGCAAAACCGCTGTGCTGCATGAATCAGCTGAGCTTGAAAACCAGGGTATAAAACACAGAATAGAGCCAGGGTCAGCGCAACAGCTGATTGTCCGAGCGAACCGTTCACTCACAGCTTGTTCTGACCCAAGCCATGTTCAAATCAAACAAACACAAATTGTTCAGAAAAGCAAACCTCTTTTAATGCGGCACTGTGAATTCTGTGCATTCACAGCCAAGAGTCATTCAAAACTAATTGCCCCAGATAAGAGCAAGCCCTTTCAAGGTTGCGAAAGGTTGCCAAGAACAAATGACTAATGGCAGATCAATATCCAAAGCCAGAAGTTTCCAAAAACAAACTGGAGTAAGCAGGGCTTCAACAAGGACTCTAAGTAGAAAGAACTTCCTTGCTTCCTGCACAGAAGCCAACCCCGAAGGCTGACTTTTATCCCTTATGGGAGGGGCCATCACCTTGCAGCCTTATTCCCGAGTCGCCTGTGCTGCTTCAGCTGCTCTTTCCTTCGAGCAGTCCTGCACGCATGCGCACTGGGCACAGGCTTCCCGGGTCCTCTTTGTCACTTCTGCCAGACTCCACAACCTCCAAAGGCAGCACCCCACTCTCCAATAGTCCTGACCCCATCCCTGCATCACACACAGGTCCCTCGTCTGAGTCCTTGCTGTCAGAGATCTCAGCCTGCTGTCGGCAAACCACAATACTGCTGATCCTCGGAGCTACAGGTTCGTCTGAACCAAGCCGAACTAGTAGAATCCCGCCCCTGGTCTATGGGCTACCACAGAGCTTAAGTTAGACTTCTCCACCACCCCACCACCATCACCTGGAACTGGCCACAGAGCCTTTCCAGAATAAATATTTCTGTTCTTTTCTGCAGCAGAACAATTGTTGGTCATTTTGTTTTCATTCCTGTGTGAGCAGGTTGATTTCTAATTATAACCTCCTGCTTATGGAAATAAATCCACTAAGCTCTGCATTGGGTAAGCTGTGCTAATGGGTGTAAGCTAATTAAGCCTAGTTGTAGTAATGGAGCTCTTTGAAATATTTAAGAGACCCTGCTGGATCGCTAGACAGAGTGGCTCACTGACAGTTACTTGAAGATCATTTCAATTATTTATACCTTAAAAGAATTGTGGAAACTATAGCTTGGCCTGGAATACTATTGAGCTAATTTAGGTGGAGAAAATAGCATATAAGTTAAAAATAAAGAACCATTAGTAGTAGTTTTGTGTGTGTGTATAATATGATTTATGGATTTGAGGATTAAAAAATAAATATAAACTAAGTGAGGGTTTGAAGGGACGTATATAAATCTAAGAGAGGCAGAGAATTATAAGATTGTCACTGTTATAGAGAAAAGGAGGAAGACGTATTTCATAGCTTGCCTATATTTTCTTCTTTACTTCTATCTTTTTCTTTCGATTTGAGTCTTGCTACGTTTAAAATTCTAAATAATAATAATAATAATAATTTTACAAAACACATCAAAAATGTCATTTTTTGTGAATAATAATAATAATAAAAATATAAAAAATAAATATAATATAAAAATATTTTTAAAAAACTGAAAAAAGAAACTGAAGGCTTTATTTTGGTTGTTCAAGAACAAGCCTTAGCCACAAATTGCATGAAGGCAAAGATTCAGCACGTCACCACCAATAGCAAATGCCGCCTCTGTAATGAAAAAGATGAAACAGTTGACCATTTTAATCAGTGGATGCAGCAAAATTGCACAAACTGACTACCTCGACTACGCCATAACCAAGTTGCTAAAATCATTCACTGGAAACTGCGTCAAAAGTTTGGATTTGAGTATAGCAACAACTACTGGGAACATCAGGCTGAGAAGGTTCTGGAGAATGAAAAAGTCAAGATCTTGTGGGACTTTAGATGGACAGGTATTTGGCCCACAACACACCTGGCATAACAATAGTTGAAAAGAAAAGGGTTTGGTTCATTAACATTGCAATACCTGGTGATGCACGAATTGAAGACATGCAGCAAGAAAAAAAATCACAAAGTACCTGGACTTACAAATTGAAATTGAGCGACTTTGGAAAAAGAAATCGTGTGTTATCCCAATTGTAATTGGAGCCCTTGGAGCAATACCTCAAGGGCTGGCTCGCTATTTGGAAATCCTGAATTCATCAGACTTGAATACCCTGATTCTACAAAAAACCACCCTACTTGGAACAGCTTATATCCTCCAATGCTTCCTGAACAGTTTCTAGGTTCATGGTTAGGACTCGAGCTGTTGAGCTACCAACCATCCCCAAAGATTGTGAATCTCACTAAAGATTAACCAATAATGAGGAGGAGGAAGAGGAGGAGAAGAAGAAGAAGAAGGGGAAGAGGAGGAAGAGGAGGAGGAAGAGGAGGAGGAAGAGGTAGGGACTTGACTTAAACGAAACTTGGACAGTAGATTATACCAAGGACATATTCCACCTATATGGAACACAGGTAGTCCTCAATTCACGACTACAATTGAGCCCAAAATTTACGCTGCCAAATGAGACAGTTACTAAGTGAATGTTGTCCCATTTTTGTGACCTTTCTTACCTCTGTCGTTAAGTGAATCACTGCGGTTGCTGAATGAGTTACCTGGTTGTTAAGTGAATCTGGCTTCCCTCATACACTTTGCTTGTCAGAAGGTCACAGAAGAGAATCACATGACTCCAGGATGCTCTTACCATCATAAATATGAGTCAGTTGCCAAGTGAATTTTGATCACATGACTCTTGGGAGGCCTCAATGGTCGTAAGCGTGAAAAACAATCAAAAGCCACTTTTTTCAGTGCTGTCGTAACTTCAAACAGCCACTAAAGGAGCTGCTGTAAGTCGAGGACTAAGTGGCAATGCTTATAAATCCCTTTGATACATATAAATTCGTAATTCCCATTTTTATCCCCTTTTGTGACCTTCCGATGAGCCAAGTCAATGGGGAAGCAAGATTCACTTAACAGCCATGGGACTGATGTAACAACTGTGTCGTAAAACAGGGCAAGGTGGTAAAATGGGACAAAATTCACTTAGCAACTGTCTCGCTTAGCAACCCAAATCTTGGGCTCCATTGTGGTCGTAAGCCGAGGAACTACCTGTGTCCTCTTCCGTGGGGGATGATTTTTCTACATTTTTCAAGGAAGACCGTTCTCAATGATTTAACCAAGAGAGTTACTGCAAGGGTGCCATCGAAGCTCTCTTGTCTTTTTTTCATGCGCACAGTAAAAAATAAAGGAGTAACATTTAAATTATGGCTTGAACATTTTTATTCCAACCATCCTTTCCCTCCCACAGATATTCCCCCAATTGTCAGAATGGAATCCGGAATAGAATAGAATAGAATTCTTTATTGGCCAAGTGTGATTGGACACACAAAGAATTTGTCTTGGTGCAAATGCTCTCGGTGTACATAAAAGAAAAGATACATTTGTCAAGAGTCAAGAATCATCAGGTACAGCACTTAATAATAGTCATAGGGTACAATAAGCAATCAAATCATACTAGGAAGCCGTCAATATAAATCATAAGAATACAAGTGACAAAGTTACAGTCATACAGTCACAAGTGGGAGGGGATGGGCGATAACGAGTGATGAGGAGATTAATAGTAATAGTAGCTCAGACTTTGTAAATAATTGGACAGTGTTGAGGGTATTATTTATTTAGCAGAGTGATGGCATTTGGGAAATATAAATAAAATATAAATTTTAATTCACCATTTATAATCTTCCTGCTTACTAACTATTATTATTACTAATTATTCTAATTATCATAGCTACTTATGTTTCTACCTTGCCTTCTTCTAATGCAACCACTGATAAAATTTATTCCATGTTTCATAGTACTCAATTTCCCCCTTATTTTTTAATTCTAGAATTAACTTGTCTGGTTCTGCACAGGCCATAATTGTCCTTATTATCTCTATTTCTGGCAGTGTTCTTTCCTTCTTCCAGTATTGTGCATATATTTTTCTAGCCACCATTTCAGGGCCATTGTAACTTTGAATGGTCACTAAAGGAACTGTTGTAAGTCGAGAACTGCTTATGCTTTCAGGGAGTTTCTTAAGAAGGCCTGAACTATTTCTAAGAGCACAAATCAACTAAGTCCATTTTTTTAGGATGCCTACACAAACTACTAACCCAGATTGCATTTTCCCATCAAATGTTCGTTGCCCCCATAAACATATTGCATGCTGACATGATAATAGATTAAAATATCTCTGAAATTAAAAAATGGATCTGCATGCATATTTTCCTTTTTCCCTTGTCATCTAGTCTCTGATCAATCTTCACCCGCATTTTATTAATATTGATGGATCAGCATGTTATCAAGAAAGAACTGGTCAATACCAGCATCAATTCTCAAGCTCTCTCTTAGACTAGAGTATCCAATTGCCCTCTTCTTTTAAAAGCTCAGATTACCAAATTATTACCAAAAGGGTCTTATGTTTCTATTCTTAGCTTGACACATGTCTTCAAAAAGAGAAGAGGATTTATTTAGGATTATCAAGAGAGGAAAATAATATATTTGGGGAACAAAAAAGTGAATTACTTTTGTCTCTCAGGACATGATAGTCAGACTCTGGCCTTCAGCTTTATTATCTGAAACTCTTAACTTGATTTTCAAAGTCGCAGAAGCCTCTTTTTCTATTCCTTTTCACCCAGTAGATAAGCAAGGAACATATTACTGCTTTTTAAGCTCTGGTCCCAATCTGGAATGAGAGGAGAAAGAGGGAAAGTTGGATACTGATCATTTTCCCAGATTCTTCACTCGTCGCTCATTAGACAAAGCAGTAGGAGGGTTAATTTCAATTTCTATGGGAGAAACTGACATTGTCCAAAAAATTTTCAGGGACAACATTCTACCACTGCAGTATACAATGCTATGGCTACCAAAAACGCCCCTTAGAAGTCCTTTTTTCTTGGTCTTTCTTTTAGAATTAATGGAATACAGGAAAGCTAAGGAGGTTGTTGAAGAGAAAAAAAAAGTACAATGAAAAAGAAGACATATCCTTTGCCTGCTGTGTAGAAGGCCAGTGATGTTTAATACAAACTGTGGCCTCGGCTTAACAAAATATACATAGTATATATTGTGCTACAGGATTTCAAACGAAGGTTTTTGCCGTGTCTTATCTGCCTCACTCACCCAGTTTTTTGACCGCAATTTCTTTCTTTGCTTTTATTTCTAGGTTCACTTGTATCATTGGAAGGAGAATGGGAATATGGAAAAATGGCTCGGATTTCTCTTAGTGGAAATCTACCATTCTACTAAAATGAAATACTTTTGATAACCATTTCTAGCCTTGGTCCAGCTCTTTGACCTTATCTGATGTGGTCTGTGACCTAGGCTATACAAAAATACATTGCTTCTCTAAGCAAAGGCAAGATAGCATCTTCTGTGCCATACCCAGAAACCAAATAGCATCTTATTTTGATATTGGTAATGTTTTTCCATGATCAAGCGCCGTGGTGGCCTAAATGTAAAGATGCTCACCTGTCCACTTGGAGAGTTGAGAGTTCACTCCTAGGCAGTGACAGATGTTTCTCTATCAGGGCACAGAGAGAAAATATCTGCTTCAAACTTCACATAGGTGTCAGGAAGGGCATCTGGCCAGTAAATGCTCAGCCCCATTCAGTTGCACCGATCTTACCCTGAAGCAAGAGTCATAAAAAGGTGAGAAAAGTTCTTGTATGATCCAGAGGGTCCTAGAGACACTAGCTTAGGAGATGTTAAAAACATTTGTGATTAAAGAGTCTCCTTTTTCAAAATGGAGGGATGTGTGAAGGAGAGAGAGTGACCATAGAACCAATAATAGAGAGTTACTGTAGCTCCCCATACACACATACTCTATTCAGTACTTTCTTCTATTAAATGCTAAAGCTGACTTTGCAAATACCTAAGATTAATACTTAAGATAAAATGACACTTAATGTATTCTATTTTTTCCTCTGGTCTTAGCCCTTGGGAATGGCCACAAATTGGATAAGAAGTCTAATTGGGAGCTTGCCATTGCAATCATAAATAAACCATCTGTAGTAGTCACTCCTATTCATGGGCTGTTGAACAGTTGCACAGCCATTGAGTGTTGTTTCCTTCTATTTCTGTAAAAGCATTTTTCTAGCCAACAACACATGTTACAATATTCCTGGGGGAGGACATCTGCCAAAGATAAAAGCCCACCTGTAGCATTTATTGTGGAGACTGTGCAGGCTGAGTGTGATGAATGAAACTCCTGCCTTCTTTTGAGGTTCCTCTATCAGAGAAGGTAAGTATTTCACCCTGCATTTCTATACAATCCAAATTTGCAAACCTATAGAAGTTTCTTTCAAACCTTTTCATTCTACCCAGCTAGTATTGAGGCAGTCCAAACTCCAGACAATGCTCCAAAGGGTTTATTTATCTCACAAAATGAGGAAAACTCAACAGCTGCACACAAATGCACAAGACATAACTTCAGTGAGTAGGGAGCAGAGAGTCAGTGAACTGGGATTCATCATTTTGTTAGTGATAGGCACGGTTTCTAGATTCCCAACCATTTTCATCATGGAAATAAATTGGGGGGAGATCAGTTCTAAAAGGAATAATAAATATCGTAGTCTTTTTGTGCCAACTATTAACTTTGTTCCATAATAATCTCCCTTTTAAATTCAAAGGGTTGATTGTAGCATTTTCATATGAGGGCTTAAGCTATTTATGTGAATAAATAGCTTAAGCCCTTCATATGAAAATACTACATTAAGACTTTATTATTATTATTATTATTATTATTATTTAAAAAGAGAGATTCATGTAATATTGAGTGGTTAGGTTAGAAAAACAAGATTCCCCAACCCCCTCATATGGTCAATTTAATGAACAGGTTTGCAACCACAGACAGCTTGAAAGATCTGAAACACAATTATAAAATGCTGCAGAAGACAATGATCATTATAACAAAATCGAAGTACATTTTACAGCATTGCAGGAAACACACAGAAGGTTGAAGAGCTCATTTTCTCTTTCTCAATAAATTATCTGTTTTCTTTTTTTTTACTATATCAGAATCCTGCACCTACCCTGTACACTAAAGTCAGGCCCCAAAGTCACAATAGAAGTGATCTATGACTAGCAAGCAGGGAAATTAATTTCTATTTATAAGATGAATGGGCAAAATAGTGGTTGCTCTTTGTTTCAGGCAGAGTTCTCTCAACCTGGTTGCTTATTTTGAATGAGATGTTTTTTAATTACAGTTCTAGGGTTGGGCTTTACAGTAAGGTATTTCAGTGAACAACGGAGGACAATCGAGCACCGTCAATATTTGCAACATACTGAAAAGCTATAAAATTAGCCTACTTGGCAGCCAGGAAGAAATATATTCTACATGGGTTTAGAAACACCTTCTTTTTCAAAAACTTATATCTTTAAAAAGAAGCCCACAAACTTTGGCCACACATAGCTGGATGGAAACACATTGTTTTTAACAACAAAAAACAAAAAACCATAGCTGAATGTAATGATCACTATAACACAACTGAAGTTATAGTTTTCTGTGAAATACAAGCCTATCAAAATCATCAACAATTTTATTCTGGATTTTGTTGTGCAAGGTATTTTCCTGAGTTCTTTATTGAGTCTCATTCAATCTAGTGAAGCAGAAATTGTAGAGTGGTGATGCTTAACCTTTATATAAAATCCTTCGAGACTCTGGTGAAAAGTATTTAAGTGAATGAAATGAAGTGAAATAAATAGATATAGACAACATTACAAAGGAAACCAGTTCTGTTCATGTTATCACCATATTTACATCTTATATGCCATCAGATCAGGGTATTTGTGGAGGAATCACTAATTGCCTATAGTTTCACCCACTCCACCAGGTCCAGCAAGGAGAGCATGCTATGAACTCCTTTCATCAAACAATGACATGTTTTTGGACCCTGGAATGATGTCTTGTCTGTAGCTGCATCTGTTCCTTGGAAAGACACCTTCAAAGATCCAGATGGCTTCAACACTGCTGTCCTTTCATAAGGAATAAAAGACATGGCTGTTTCTCAGGCATTTGGACAAATAAAGTTAGATGAGTTGTCTGGGGGATGTGGCTTGTTGTTTTGGGAGTTATTGTTTTACCCCTTGGCATCATGGGTTACTTATTATTATGAGGGTTTTAATCTTTGCATGATGCCCACAACTATTACTGCGATGAACAACTATACAAATCATTTCAATAAATAAGTTCATGCCTAGGTGTAGCCACAGTGTTCCCAAGCCATCTGAAACAAGATGAGGATTTAATTAATAATCATTTCAATCATTGTGTTTAGAAAAAGCCATTTGAAACAGAAATGCCCATAAAGCAGATATTTTTCTGTTCAGTTTTCTCCTTACCCTATATCTACAAGGGAAGCATTTCCAACCTCTATCTGGCCTAGGAACACTCTGATCTTCATAAACATCATATAGAGAAAAAGGGGAGAAAAGAGAAAAGAACATATGAAGGATGGCACATGATATGATCTAAACAGAAATGAGGTCTGACCAGCTACCATAAAAATGATTGAGATAATGGACAGGAAGTAGGGAGAGAACCAAACTCTTGCCAACAGTAATTTATTGCATTGACTGGCATACACAGAATGGGTAAATCTCTTAGCAAGACAGCACTGGATATTGTGCCAAATACTATACTCCAATTTCCTGGAGGTTTTGCTCCCTCAAGACAGCAAGTTCAACTATGCAGAAAAATTGGCAACAACTCAATGAGCTTAGAGAACATTGTTGAATCATATTGAACAATGATCTGATTCACAATTAAAAAAAACTTTGTTTCTTCATTTTGAGTTGTACCCTTCTTATTTTTTCAGTATCCAGTGTGAAATTACCCACTCTACAAAAGGAAGAGAATGCGAGATTTCCAGAAATAATATCCTTTCTGTAAAACAGAAAAAAGGGAGACTGTTACTTATGCCAGAAACTGTTCATGAAGTCAAAGAGAAGAATCTGTTATTTGTATATTTTCACTTCTGTAATATCAAACAGGATATATGAAGTTCAAACATAGCATGTTCAAATTCATTTTTGTTTAAATTAAACTTTGAATGTCTTTTACTGATTTTCTATTCTTATCTGTCTTCTCAGGACTACTTTTTAAAGAGCAAATTCTTTATTAAGTGAACAAGCTAAATTAATTTTCAATTGTATATTCAGTAACATATGGGTGTGGGATTTATTTTTAAATAAGAAACAAGATAATTTTCCATTTTTCTCATAAAAATAGAAATATGTGGATTCTAACTGTTTGTTTACAATTTATGGATTGGAAGCATTTTTTTAAAAAAAAAACTCATGTAAAAGCTTTAGTCCTGTACTCAGTGCAGTCCTACAATGTCTTCCTACTCCAAGACAAAGTCAGAAATGAATCATCAATATTTTCTATTTATGCTGGAAAATAAATGCCTTTCAACATTTTACAAAATAATCAGCAGGAGGAAAGACTGAGGGACTCCTGGATTTCCTATGGGAATAATTTTGATTGGCAAAGTGGATGAAATTATTCAGATTTGGTTGCTGAATGTGACTGCTGGATGGCATAGAAAGTATTCTGCCAAAATCCCACTTAACTGACACAGTTTCATATATTGTGCTATAGTGAGTCAATGTACATAGTCCTAAATATCATTGGTTACTGGAAGTATAGTACGAAAAATTATAATTACCTTGAATTCTGGGGAAAAACTATATTTTATTTTGTTGTTTTTTTGTGTGTGTATATGGTGGAGAAGGCAATTCATTGTTCATGTGTGTAGATGTATGTATGTGTATAGTTCTGTATATGGTGGAGAAGGCAGTTTGTTTTTAGGTATATTTTTGTGTTTGAGAAAATTAATAAATGAACAAAATTGGGTAAAGTCCCATTCTCGTTCTAGTTCTAACTGTAAATTCCTTTAAGCCAAGTCATAATAAATAGTACATAGCAACTGAATGGAACAAGTTAGTCAAATATCCAAGGATATAGCTGAATGCATTCAGTATAATTGGCCATGTTATAGTATTTAATACAAGACTCAAATATCAGGTTTTGCTTTAATTCCTAATGCAACAGCCAAAGTAAGAAGTAGAATAGAATAGAATAGAATAGAATAGAATAGAATAGAATAGAACAAGTGTGATTGGACACACAAGGAATTTGTCTTGGTGCAAATGCTCTCAGTATACATAAAAGAAGAGATACATTAATCAAGAGTCAAGAATCATAAGATACATCACTTAATAATAATCATAGGGTACAATAAGCAGTCAAATCATACTATGAAACAGTCAATATAAATTATAAGGATACAAGCGACAAAGTTGCAATCATACAGTCACAAGTGGGAGGGAAGGGGTGATAAGGAGTGATGAGAAGATTAATAGTAATAGTAGTGCAGACTTTGTAAATAGTTGAACAGTGTTGAGGGAGTTTAGCAGAGTGATGGCTTTTGGGAAAAACCTGTTCTTGTGTCTAGTTGTTCTGGTGTGCAGTGCTCTATAGTGTTGTTTTGAGGGAAGGAGTTGAAACAATTTATGTCCAAGATGTGAGGGGTCTGTAAATATTTTCATAGCCCTCTTTTTCACTCCTGCAGCTCCTTGATTGAAGGCAGGTTGGTAGTAATTGTTTTTTCTGCAGTCCGAATTATCCTCTGAAGTCTGTGTCTGTCCTGCTGGGTTGCAGAACTAAACCAGACAGTTATAGAGGTGCAGATGATAGACTCAATACTTCCTCTGTAGAACTGTATCAGCAGCTCCTTGGGTAGTTTGATCTTTCTGAGTTGGCACAGAAAGCACATTCTTTGTTGTGCTTTTTTGATGATGTTAGGTGTCCATTTTAGGTCATGTGATATAATAGAACCTAGAAATTTGAAGGTCTGTACTGTTGATATTGTGTTGTCTAGTATTGTAAGAGGTGGTAGTATGGGAGGGTTTTTTCTAAAGTCTACCACCATTTCTATGGTTTTGATGTGTTCAGTTCCAGATTGTTCCGGTTACACCACGAGGCAAGTTGTATAACCTCCTGTCTGTATGTGGATTCATTGTCTCAAATGAGATCAATCACTGTGGTGTCATCTGCAAACTTCAGTATTTTAACAGATGGATCATTTGAGATGCAGTCATTGGTATATAGGGAGAAGAGAAGTGG
>JANHFN010006007.1:3290-16467 GCA_032468175.1 Toxicocalamus goodenoughensis | reverse complement strand
AGGTAACAGCAAAACCTTTTAATGATTCTTTACGAATTCTGTTCCTTCACAGTTAAAAGGCTGTTTCAAACTAATTGACTGTGATAAGAACGAGCCTCACCAAGGTTGTGCAAGGCTGCCAAGAACACTAGATAAAGTTACTAAGAAATATTTCAAACACAAAGAGTCTTCAAACACCAACCAAGATATTCCCAATGTCTACAAGGCTTGAGTGAAAAAAACGTATTTGCTTCCTGCAAAGAACTCCAGTTTCTCAGCTGGCTTTTATCTCTTAAGGGAGGGGCCATTACTTGCAGCCTTACTCCCGAGTTGCCCATGCTGCTGCAGCTGCTCTTTCCTTCGAGCAGCCCTGCATGCATGCACACTGGGCGCAGTCTCCTCGGGGTCCTCTTTATCACTTCTGCCAGCCTCCACAATCTCTAAAGGCAGCATACTACTTCCTGATGGTCCTGGCCCCATCCCTGCATCACATGCAGGGCCCCTCATCTGAGTTCTCACTCTCCAAGACCTCAGCTGTCCACACCTGCTGCCAGCGAGCCACAACATGAATACCTAAAAAGCCACACACAACAGCCACCTTATAAATACCACACCCACAATAGCCCCAAGCAGACACTCTGCCAAAGAGAAGTTCCCTGCAGATGGACTCCAGCATGAGTCCAAAAGCTCAGAAGACTAAACCTCTGGTCCTGGTGACTGAGCCAGATTGGATCCCACATAACTATTATTTTTAAAGGAATCCTTGTGCAAGATAACCTCAAGTATTTGTCTATCATTGCCACTGTTACCAATTTATCTGATTATGCGTTCAAATCCAATCTACTTACCATCCAAATATCTGGAGAATGCTGCACATTGAGTGGACCGTTAGAATAAATTTTCCTCCTTTCCTGTCTATAGGACATTCCTTCTTTCCTTTGCAATCCCTAATATTTCTAAGAACTGTGACAGATGATAAGCCCTAAAATATTCATTACTATATTTTTAATTGTAGTAATCAAAGTCGTGATTTTTAATGTGTTTCCCAGCAGGCTAAGAAGTCTGGTTCAGCTAACTATGAAAGTATCCAAATTAAGTAGATTGTTGGAGAGTTTTGTCCCTTTGCTGTCTTCGGCATTGGAAAGCAGCTTCTCATGAAAGCCAGGCTGCTTAAAATTCAAGCACTTTGCAACTAAGAAACTCCAAAAAGAGGTAATGAACCATAAATTATTGCCGTTAGATATTTAATACTCAATCAGTATGTGCTCTCTCATGCATATCCCACTGGCATTGCATTCAGTCTGACAATGTGGTATTGGTTCAATTACTTTGCTCATTTACAATAAAAGATTAATGAAAAAAAAGGTATATTTTAGTTCACAGAGATTAATTGCATTCCTTCCTTTCCGTAGACTAGAAATATTCAGCCCATAATCCTGATAGATTTTTCATCAACAAGTACATGGCAAATTAATAGACTTTTGACTGCTGGGATACTTGGTGCCTTTGGCAAAAGCATCCAGGGGAAAAAAAAGCTCAGCTGAAAGGTTGGCTTTTCTAGTAAGTAGGCATTCATTTAGTGTTCTTCTCTTTTTAATCCATTCTGGTGGCCTTCTGAATTACCCTGAATACAAATGAATGAAGGGGGAGGACACTGCTATATTCCTGATCACATGTGTTCACTTCTACAATGAGAACACTAGGCTACTGCCAGGAGAAGAGATTGAATGAAGACAGACACTCACATATACATGTTTACAAGATGGATAAACTACTAACCATTGCTGGGTAAATGTGACGCTATGTGTAAAATTTTCTAATAAGCCATATTTCAGCCTGATAGGGAATTAATAAAGGGTATGTATTTCTAAGTGCAAAATGACAATTATATTTTTTTATTATTTTTCAAATAATTTTATTGTACTTTTCCACATTTAAAAACTCATATACAATCTTTGCAACTCTGTGACATTGACATTTCCCTTTAGGTCAACATACATAAATACATTATTTTTTATTTCTACTGTCTAACCAGTTATACACTTATCCCAGACAGTGTAATATTCCATATCTTCTCTATCTTGCAGTTCCAATGTGAGCTTAACCATTTCTGCACAATCCAACACTTTCTTCATTATCATACTTTCAGACAAGTATTTTTAAACCAGCTACACTTTTAAAAAGCAGCATGACAATAGGCTCAACCCAAATGAATCTGTTTTCTTTTTATTTGTCATTTTAATGAGATACACAAACATACATCCTGCATTAACACTTACATAGCATTATTTTCTATTACTTATACCTAAGCGCTACATTTGATTGTTAAACGAATACAATCCAGGTGTCTTACAAACACCAGCAAAGTAGTTACCAATGAAATTATAAAGCAACATTTTTAAGCATCCCAAAATAATTAAGTGAAAGAAGGGTAATGCAGTACAATCTAGTAAAAATATAATATTTTTAAAAGGTCAGTTTTTAAAAATAGGAGAAAAGAATTTATGGACCCAAACCTTATTCACACAGAAATTAAAGATAGTTGCCTACAATTTTGAGATTGCTAATGCAATCTAATAAAGCCATAAATTGCTTTTGTTCAAAGAGCAAAGAGAATCCTAAAAACCTGCTGAGTCCTCATCAATGTATCCCACCATATATGTGAAGTAGCTATGCAATTAGATAGCTTTCATATCATAGCTGTATTCATTTCTTTTCTTCTTGTAACAATTTTATTAAAGTTGCAGAGACTAAAAAAAAAATTAATTGCAAAGCTAAATAAGGATAGAAGAATAAAAAAGGGGGAAAGAAAAAAGGTGTATTGAAGAGTTAAAAAAAAGTGCTAAAAAGAAAATTCAAAGAAAAATTGAAGGGAAAAATAAAAATACAATATAGAAAAAGAAAATGAATGTGTGTGTTGTGTGTGTGTATACCTATATTTCTTCCCTCATCACATGTACATCATAGTTTCAGTAGCTAATCACATTCTCTAAAAATACAATGTGATCTCTTTTTCTCATGTCATCTCTTATCTATAAATAAATTCTTAAAGTCTTACTATTCAGTTATTTAATCAGTAAAAGTCCATTAAAGGGATTTTTTATTTGAAATATATATATATTATTTCCTTTTGATTTTAACAATCTAGATGTTTAATCCCTTTAAATAATATCCCAGAACTTATTTTTTTTATTTAATTTTTTTCTTCTGGTTATTGATTTCTGCTGCAACACCATTCCCCTACTCTCTCAAGGATGTTCACCTCTTCATGTCATCACTGGAACTTGTCCCTTACTTCATAATTCTTATCAGTATTAATATAGAAGTTTAATATTTATATTGCTATGCAAGCAATGATGAGAGACAGTCTTTATTTAAAGTTGTTACTACTTTAACATAATACATGAAAGGAAGGAAGGAAGGAAGGAAGGAAGGAAGGAAGGAAGGAGGAAGGAAGGAAGGAAGGAAGGAAGGAAGGAAGGAAGGAAGGAAAATATTTAACAATCTATTAGCACCAATTATGCTTCTAAATAAAAAAAACAGAAGTTATCACAATGATAGAAATGGAAGAGACAACTTCACAATGGAATGTGCAATCCAACCATGATATAATTGCCAGAGAAGATAATACATTACTGTTCTTTGGATATGTTCAAATCCAAAAGCTAGATTCTGTTCAAGATAATTTTGCAACAAGTAAGGTCGAATGATTTGTTCCAATTTTATTATTTTATTCAGTCATTTCAAAATTTGGCAAGCCATCTGTGATATAATTAAAAGTTCCCTGCTTATTTTGATGAGTGGGATCCTAGATTTCTGCCTGAAAATTCTCCCCAAAAATCACAGAAGAGATTTCAATGCCTTAAATCAGACTGAAGGCCGTCCTTTTCCTGATTAAGTCAACAAGATAAGTTATTTTGTATCAGTAGATATAAAAATAAAGAATATTTTCAGTAAACTAACATATTATTCTGATATCTTACAAAATATTTAACTACAAAGTGTTTTATAACTGAATGCCTATATTTCCTTTTCTGAAAATTCATTTTAAATACTATGTATCAAAATCAGTCCATACAACTTTTAAAGGGAAGAGATGCTGCATACATTAGTTCAGTTCTAACTAATTAAGCAGACTGTAGACTGATGTCTTTTTTTTAAAAAAAAACATTTTATTTGAAATATATATGTAAAAATATTTAGACATTTTTGAATAAAATAGTGATTTTACTATGGTCATTTCATTAAAAGCCATCTGGAATTTCATTCATATTAGCCAAACCTAAATCTTGGCCTCAGCTTAGAAAAGAAAAGAAAAAGTATATAAACCCTAAATTCTATAACATGAAATGATGTTTCCAGTGAAGTGTTTTAATTGAGCGGTTTTGAGCCAGTCATTTTCTTTCAGAGGAAGAAGGCAATGTCAAACCACTTCCAAAATCTTGCCAGAAAATTGCAGAGTCCAGGCCGTTACCAGAGCACCAATTCACTGAGTGCAATGGACCATAGCCAACTTGCCACAGCAAACTCACCACGGCAAAGTCACCATAGGACAACTTGCCATGGCCAACTCACCATGGGCCAACTCGCTGTGGGACAAGAGTTACACTAATATCTAAGAAACGGTGGGATAGAATCATAAAAGTAGGCAAAAGGAGGGACAAAATGAAATGTCAATGTCAAAAAATTTTCTAAATTATTTTAAATAATAAAATTGAATTATTGAATTGTCCCATGGTGAGTTATCCTGTAGTGAGTTGGTCCAGGCAAGTTGGCCATGGCAGGTTGGCTGTGAAAAGTTGTTCCATTCTGGTTACCAGAAATTAACATTGATTCAAGGGCATGCACGTGCACACACACACACACACACACACACACACACACACACACACATGGAGGGAGGTAGAGAAAGAGAGAGAATGTTTAGAATACTACTCAAGAAATGCAGAAGAGAAAATTGAGCTGGAATTCAGGAATTACACTTAGGCTTAGAATAACTTTGTCACTTTGAATGTACACTAATGGGCATACATTAAAATGAAATTCATTGCATTACCGATTTCACCACCTCCAATATACACTACATAAACATGACAAAATAAATATATGCAAAATTATACATATACCCACATATATTATAGGACACATAGAAACAACACAGTTTATTTCACATGTATGCATGTACATGGTGAGAAAAATGAATCTTGCAAGTTTACGAGATGGATGGCATAAGAAACAAAGCTGTTACAGAATCTGGTAGTCCTGCTAATATTTTGAAACCTCTTCTCAGAGGCGAGCAACCAAAACAGACAGTGAAGTGAGTGTGTGGGGTCTCTAACAATGCTTTGAACTGTAAGCACATAGCACTTATAAGCAGTATCCCGAATAATGGTAAGTGAGCTTCCTATCATTTTCTCAGCCATCCTTAACACTCTCTGTATGGACTTTCTATCTGAGGCGCCGCTGCCACCAAACCAAACAGTGATGCAATTTGTTAAAACACTCTCAATCATGCCTCAAGTGGTCAGGACAGAAGGAGAATTGGTGCCAATATGATGAACAGGAAACACTGATGATAGTGGAATCACTAATGAATTTGACATAGAAGATCAATGTAGTGGTTGAAATCTTTGTTTAAGATGACGGAGACTCACATTCATATATAATCTAATATAGAACCTAAGTAGATGACATTTTGTTATTCACCTTTGGGTATTTACTAAAAGAAAAAAAAACAGGATATCTCAAATATATTAAATCTATCATAGGTATTTATGGGGATGATAATAATGGAAAAAGGGAAAATTATAAATACCACTTTGAGTTCACAGAACAAAAGAATTATATACTTAAATGATAAGGTTATATCAGTATGGAGTACTAAGCTATATCTAGTCCAAGTAGATTCTAGCTGGATTTACAGACCACAGTAAATCTGGATTAAAAATGTACAATTGTTGGATTCATATAATATGTTCTGCTCAAACTCATAAAGCATATTATGACTTAATGTGATGGTTTGGCTCCTACGACATGCTGATTCACAAATTACTAACCCCACATTAATCTAGTCTAACATGCTATTCAAAACTAATTACCAAGATAAAGGTTGAACATGATTTACCACCAGCCAGTAACAGTACTTTTCTAGCAGAAACTGGATTCATTCAGTAATGAATCCATTGTTTGTTTAATTTTGGATTGCTGGGGGGGAAAGTTCAGCTGTTTTCAAACAATATTTTAAACAAGCCATGGTTTACTTGTAAAAGTTCATTCTGGCTCAAGAAAATATGTGAAACAGCTCCAAGGGTTTGATGAAGAAACATTTTATTCTAACAAACAATGGCCACAAATCTTTATATCTCAGATATCAGAACATCAACTCATCTTCAACTGTAGGCTTTAGGCAGTGGTGGGATTCAAAAAAATTTACTACCAGTTCTGTGGGCATGGCTTGGTGGGCGTGGCAGGGGAAGGTTACTGTAAAATCTCTATTTCCTCCTACTCCAGGGAAAGGTTACTGAAAAATCCCATTCCTTCCCCACTTCACTAACCTGCTTTCCAGCTGTGTTATCCTGTGCAGGCCAATAAAAGAAGACCAAGCTGATCAGATGGGACTCAATGGGAGGCAGAGAATAGTTGGGGGTGGGACCAGTCAGAGGTGGTACTTGCCGGTTCTCCAAACTACTCAAAATTTCCACTACCACTTCTCCAGAACTGGGTCAGAACCTGCTAAATACCACCTCTGGCCTTAGAGAACCCTTTCAAAGATTTTCTTTTATGCACAAGGCCATATTAATCAGTGCATTTTTGCTTATAAGGAATTATGTTTGGTAGCCAGATATCTTTTCACATGATCATCATCCAAGCTTGTATTCTTTGTTGTGCATGCTTATTATACCTGGGAGATCTTTTGGCCCATTATTGAAGGTAAAAATGGGATTGTGAAATGGTTCTTTCATGTCTGAAGCATAGTGTTGAAAATCCTATGAGCTCAGAACGATTCAACAGCACGTTCAAAACAATTAAAACATCCATTTTAGGTGGGGAAAATGCACACAATTAGAACAATCTGTTTTGTGAGACATCCTGAAAGAGAGTGAACATTCCCTGTTCTACCTTAATCATTGTTCTTATTCGAAAAATCCTGAATCTTCTTCCAACAGAATCCATCCTTCCTAGGTGAGCAGGACATTGAACCTGTTTCATCAAGCTTTGATCTGTTCCTGTTTCGACTACAGGTACTCCTCATTTTACAATCACAATTAAGCCCAAAATCTCTGTTGCTAAGTGAGTTTTGACCCATGATGCAGCTTTTCTAGCCACCATTTTTAAATGAATCACTGAGGCTGTTAAGTTAATGACATGGTTTTTAAGTGAGTTTGTTTGTCAGAAGTCACAAAAGGTGATTGCATGACCCTGGGACACTGCAACCGTCATAAATATGAGTCAGTTGCCAAGCATCTGGGTTTTGATCATTTGACTATGGGGATGCTGCAATGGGCATAAGTGTGAAAATCGGCCTCTTTTTTCAGTGCCATTCTGTTCTGATCCAAAACCCTTTTCCAATAAAACAAACACGAACCAAAGGGAACAGAAAACTTGTAATGATTCTTACAAATCCCCAGTTAAAAGGCTGCTGCAAACTAATTAACTTTGATGAGCACGACACATCAGTCTTCAAATATCAACTAAGATACTGCAATGTTCATGAGGCTGAGTTTCAAAACGTCTTTGCGTCTGGCGAACACAGTACAGAAACCTGATGATGGCAGATGTGATTCTGCCGAAACGTTGCTACAACTTTAAAAGCACAACTATAATGACGCCCGAGCAAAGTTGAAGAGCACATATAGATATAGATATAGATATAGATATAGATATAGATATAGATATAGATATAGATATAGATATAGATATAGATATAGATTCATTGTGTGTGTGATCACATACACACACATACTGTCATGCCCTGTTGGAATCTGATTACGACGGGGAGATTGAGCAGCTGACAGGGAGTGGGAATGTGACTCTGGTGGCTGTGGAAGAAACTGGGGAAGGGCACATTCTGGCTGGACATTCAGAGGAAGACCCAGGGCCATCCCCTCTTCATCCTAGGGCACACAGGGAGGAATGGAGAAGGGAGCAACATGAGTTATGTGGGTTATGGGGAAGAAAAGGGCCCTGATTCCCTTCATTAGCTGTAGCTGGGAAAACAGGATTTTAAAAGGGTGTTTGCACACAGCACCTTGCTGGAAGCAAAGCATGGATTCTCTTTGTTTATCAAATCTTATCTGGGTTCTGGCATCCTCCCAACTGTGTGTGTTTCATTATCTTTTGAAGTCTGCAATTCCTTATCCTGCCTTGTCTCGTTAATTGCTGCAGTGTTGTTTGTGTTGGTTTTTATTTATAATTTATATGTACTTGGGCTTCAGACTGAATTTCTTCCCTTTAAAAAGTGTTCTTGGGAGAGTTTTCTTTTCTCCAGTCAAAGATAACTGCACACTGGGGGCCAGTTGGAGGTATTAAAGGGATTTTACCTATTTTTGTGACTTTGTTGCTTCTGTGCCATACCCCGAGTCATCACACATACATTGTCTGTCTGTATATTTATGTGTGTGTGCATTCATTTTCCAATATTTTTGAAGAAAGACTCAGATGTATGGAATGGAAATATATGTGTATATGTACACACACATATGTACATACATATACACATACATATTTCCATTGCATACATATGAGTCTCTCTCAGGTGAAATATTACAGGACTATATCTAGAAATATGTCATAGAAATAAAATAAGCAATTTTTATTTTGTTTGGGTATTGCTTTTATTCATAGATTAGGAAAATCCAGTAGTTTTCAAACATCTTAGTAATGGAAATTTTTTCCATCCTTTTTGTTACTCTATATATCATAAACAGATATTTTTTTCCAATATCTCCCACCAGTAGCATCTTGGCAATCTGTCAACATCTTGGAAGCCACTCCTAAGCTAAAAACAACAATAATGAGAACTTGTGAACAGGATTTTGCAGCCCCAGTTTTGAGATGTCTGAGAGTCGCTGCATTCAGAGGAATCTGTAATAGAAAAAACAATGACAGCATAAATACAGAGGTGAACAGTGTAAGTAAACTGCCTTTTAATATTTCACTTTTAGTACTAACAACAGCACTGCCTCACAAGCTTCTCATAAAATTCTGCTTGCCTGCATCTAGTTGGATTGTTTTGTACAGGCAATAACAGAGATAGATGGCAAGGGACCAGAGGACTTCTTTTAATTAAAAAATAGTGCAGCGGGGTTAGTTTTCATCCCCATGGATCCATAAATATATTGTGGATAATATTTGGCTTTATGTAATAGAGACCATATCTTGTTATTTCAAAACTGAACTTTCAGATCATTCCCTCTTCGCAAAGCTTCTCAAAAGAAAAAAGAAAAAGAAAAAGAAAAAAGGAAAAAGATATTGCAGTATAGGATATTTTAATGACAACTAGACTGCTCAGAGCATTATGAGGGGTTTAATACATTGTGGTATATCTGATGCCTTAGATGCAGAGAAAACCTGAACAAAAGAAATCCCAACTGGATGCTGGGATTGTTGAAGATTAACAAAAAGGAAAAGAAAATGAGTCCATGGTTTGGCCTTCATGGTTTGTTTGATGAATTTTCCCAGACAAATATTTATGATTAATTTAGTATCTTTGTAGGTTAGGGGTTTTTTTTAATTTTTTTTTTAAAATTTAGGTTACCAGCCTAAATTATTTGTCCCAGCATTGTCATCCTGTCTTCAATTTCTGCTGTCTTTGCCAGGTCAAAGGTTCTGCTAGCTTCAGGCTCCATTTGCCTGGATGGTACCATATTGGAGATGTTTCCTCCAACCAGGATTCTACTGAAGAAGATGGCAATCTTATTTTGAACTAAAATCTGACATCCAAACCTCATTTAGTATCTTTATTTCCCCCATCCCTTCACACACACCCCAATTCTTCATTTTTATGCATAGAGACCTGCTAGTTATAGACACTCTGCTTTGAAGTCTTTTAAATATTACTACAATTTGGATTTAAACACATCAACTTTTTGAGAGCCACAATTAATCATTTTAAAGAAGCTTTAAAATGCAAACTGAGTGACATCGTATCACATAAAAGTGTGAGAACCAAGGTTTTCTGGATGTTTCTCCCCCTTCAGAGAATTAAGTGAGGACTGGGGATTTTCTTAATTTTTCTTTAAGCAAAACTTCTCACACATATTTCGATGTTTGTATACTTCTGTCTCAAAATAAAAGGAAACAATGATTTTGCTGGTCATAGTTGGAGACAGCTCTAGAGATGAAAGTGGGGTTCCACTTGCTAATTGTCCACCTCTACCATAGAAATTTTCTCTGGTTAGGATACTTTCATTCTAAATTTGATCTTAGATGGAACATAATAAATAAAGATTAATTATATCCAACAGGTTATATCCAACAATATCTGGGGATTCAAGATTAGAAAATACTTTCTTAGGCCATATTTGCAAAATGAATTTTATTGCCATCTTAGTGTGTGTGTGTGTGTGTGTGTGTGTGTATGCGTGCGTGCGTGCTTTCAAGTCATTGTTGATTCTTTGTGACAATTTTATTGGCAAGAGTTTGGAAGTTGTTTACCATTGCCTCCTTCGTAGGGCTGAAAGAGATTGACTGACCTAAAACATCCAATTGGCTTTGAGCCTAAACAGGGACTAGAACTCAGTCGCCTGGTTTCTAGCCTTAACCTTTTAAGCTCTTTTTCCTAAAAAAAAAATCTTCTAGGTATTATATAAGATATAAAATACTGCATAGAATCTACAAAGTCCCAGACCACTGATAGAGGATATTTCATACCCAAATATTAAGCAGAACAATAATAGTGCATCTTCAGGATGGCCATCATTACTGATTTTAACTCTAAATTTGTAAACTTATCTTCTATTAGTGACACAGAACAAAACTAAACTGCTATTATAAATAGTGGGAAGAGTTAAGCTGATAATGACTTGGTCAAGTGGTTTTGTAATTAAATGCTGTGGACAATCAGCAGAATCACTTGTGTATGCTTATTATGCATTTTGATGTTTCACCACAGCCAAGGTCACTGCTGTACGCTACCAATGCCAGAAATACTTCAGAGTAATATGATTCCAGTTAGAACAGATACTTAACATTCTTATTTAACTAGAAAATACCAAGCCAACTGAAAACATATTAATGAATCATGTTAGATTGGGGAAATTGCCTTAAGGAGGGGGGATTTATCACTGTATTTTATTTATCAAAGATTTCATTCAAAGTATTTTGCTCAAATAAATCATAACATTATTATTTAGTTAAATTAAATAGTTATGTTTAGTGTATGAGCCATGATACCGTGGTGGCACAGTGGTTAGAATGCGGTACTCCAGGCTACTTCTTCTGATTGCTAGCTGCCAGCAGTTTGGCAGTTCAATTCTCACCTGCCCAAGGTTGACTCAGCCTTCCATCTTTTTGAAGTTGGTAAAATGAGGAACCAGATTGTTGGGAGCAATATGCTGACTATATAAAAACAGTTAGATGGGGCTATAAAGCACTATATATAAGTCTAAGTGCTATTGCTACCTTAGTTAATATTAGTTAATAATATTAGTTAATAATAGTCCATTAGTTAATGTAACTAAGTATATTAGTTAAAACAAAGTCAATTGAAATTTTTTATAATAAGTGAATAAAATGCATTATGTTCAGTCACTTCATCACAGTTCAAGGAACTACTCATCTAAGTAGATTTAGAAGTGCTGATACAGTGATCATGGCAGGAAACAATGCCAATTTTATGCAGCCACATGTGTTGAAGAATGAAGAATCTAATGAAGAATGCATATAATAAAAGGAGCAAGGCTTCAATCATGCAGCCACAGAAGTTATCTTGAGTTTTTGACACCTCTCCTTCCCAAAAGCTCCATGCATGGGCCTAGCATAAGTCAGCAGATACACATACTGTTTTGAAGGTAACATTATATACTATATTACTACATCATGACAACATAATAGTATTCCTGAATTATAGGACATAGGATACCTAAAACTAAGGAAAAAATGAAATTTTTGCTATTTATTTGAATATTCTATTCCATTGCTAAACTGATTTTACAGTTTATTAGACATTGCATGAACACTTGGGCCATCACTTCAGAGATATTTCCTCATAGGCAGGCAAAATATCAGTGGAAGTGAGAGCAACTACCAACTTCTTGCTGGCTTCCCTATTTAATTTCCTTTTGGAAAACTGGCAATAAGCATTAGAAATCTCCCTTCCTTTCCCCTCCTCTCTTTTTCCCTTCCCTTCCCTTCCCAGCAGGAAAATACAGGGCTGTTGCTGTATGCGCAAGGGAGAAAAGGATTGTGCAAATGACCAGGAAGCTGTCAGGAAATGTTGAAAATGAGGATCATGTGACCACAGCAACTCGAAAGCACTGAAACAACTACAACTTTCCCAAATGTTATTCCCTCAGTGGCAATGGGCCCCGGCATTCTGTAAGTTAACCCACTTGTGATGCTTTGATTGAAAACATTTTGCTCTATGAAGCACCATTTTTCAAGGTAAATGTTATAGACAAGAGAGTTTTAGTGGTTAATAGAGAAGTTGGTTACAGACATTCAGAGACACTTATATAAACCTGGTGACTGTATTAAGAGACAAAGAATCTGTGAATATTAATCTGTGTTTTTAATAGTTTTGCTTGTTTCCAGTTAAATTTTTAAAATATCATTTGTCAAGGGCTGCAGTCCCAAAAAATGCACTATAGGAATCAACCAGTTAAATTCATTGGAATTAATCTGTCTCATTTATTTACTTCAGGATTAGTTATAAACTATAGCTTTCCCCATATTCCACAAAGACAAAAAGAACCAATCAATTTTAAGAGGACGAGGAGGAGAAAAACAAGAAAAAACACTGGAGGCAGAACAGTATGGAGCAGGGGTGGGATTCAAATTTTTTAACAACTGGTTCTATGGGTGTGGCTTAGTTGGTGGGTGTGGCTTGGTGGTCATGTGACTGGCTGGGTGTGGCCAATTCAATATCACTCACATCGAGGCACGCATCTCCTCACATGGCTTTTCGTGACTGTGGGGATGCTGCAACAGTCGTAAGTGTGAAAAAGGGTCATAAGTCACTTTTTTCAGTGCCATTGTA
>JANHFN010006006.1:0-10129 GCA_032468175.1 Toxicocalamus goodenoughensis | reverse complement strand
GCAATTGCAGGTAACTCCCTGCTTTCTACAATCAACGTTGGCTCACATTCCTCCAAACTTTCACAGCTGGAATGCGATCTCTCTGATTGTGCTATGTCATCCTGGCTAATCACAACATATTATTACGTGATTCATACAATGTCTTTAAATGTTGAGATAGTATGCAAGATCTGCCAGGAAATATTTGTTCAAATTCCTTGAAAGTGCACACAGATATACAAAGTTTCTGTGCAGGTAGTCCTCGACTTTCAACAGTTTGGTTAGTGACTGTTCAAAGTTACAATGGCACTGAAAAAAAGTAACTTATGACTGTTTTTCACACTTATGGCTGTTGCAGCATCCCTGTGGCCATGTGATCAAAATTCAGATGCTTGGCAACTGACCTATATTTATGATGGTTATAGTGACCCAGGGTCATGTGAACATCTTTTGCAAAACTCTGACAAGCAAAGTCAATGGAGAAGCCAGATTCACTTAACAACTCTATTGCTAAGTGACAACTGCAATGATTCACTTAATAACTATGGCAAGAAAGGTTATACAATGGGGCAAAGTTCACTTAACAAATATCTCATTTAGCAACAGAAATTTTGAGCTCAGTTGTGTTCATAAGGTGAGGACTACCTGTATCAAGACGACAACATATTTTACTATAATCAATGATTTTATCAAAGATTCATTCATTCATTTCAAGAAATAGCTGCAAACACGGACTTTCACCATCAGGTTTTCATTCCATTAGATTTAAAGTTATTCTAAATAAGGGAAATGCTGCTTCTTCTGGAGAGAACAACAGAATGTGCCCAATATCCAGACCCATAATCATGAAATAATAAACTTTGAACAAGTTGTAGTTTTTTCAGTGCTACTGGCTGCTGCTGGGCTGCTGCTGTGATCACATGATCTTCAGTTTCAATATTCCATGATATTTTCCCAGCCAGTCTCACAATCCCTCACTCACACCCCCAACCTCTTACTTGTGGTATGGGATGGGATTGGATGAGGTATGATAGGGTGGGTACGGGAAGAGTGCTACATCTTTTAAAAACAGGCTTATGGAGTCCCATTTGCTCAGCTGTGTAAAACTTGGTTGTTCCAGTCAAACTTGTATAGTTACCAACCACTGTTAAGTATCCCCAGGAAACTAATCCTACACTATTTTGGATATCTTTTTTTTGTTAGTACAAAAAAAAACTGGAACACTGCAGTATGAATCATAATAAATTCTGGAGAGAGAGAAAAAGTCTGTCACAAGTGATAGTTAAAAAGATTATATCAAGTTGCTTGTGAAATTCAATGATTGTATAATTTGTATACGACTTAGGTACATTTCTTATTTATATTTTCCGTTCAGCAGATAATGGCTAGTATTTATTATGCCTAACCATGAATACTTAAAATGAGATGCCAAATAACAATGTTTCTTCTAAAGCAAATAAAGCCTATTTAGATTATTATATTGATCATAAAGTCAGCCAGATGTTTAGACTGAATTTGGCATTTTATCCATATATTGAGTCCTTACCAAGGATCTGGAATATGCAACTTTTGTTGATTGCAGGATGTGAGCTGTTTCAACTAAAGTGGCCTTTTGCAACTGAATGATGGTGATCCTATCAATGTTGATGGTGTTCAAGTGGTACTCCAGATGTTTTGAAATTGCACCCAAGGTGTTTATTATTATTGGTAGTATCTTTGCTTTCTTTTTCCACAGCCATTCTACTTAAATTTGCACACTGTTATATTTTGTGATTTTTTCCAGTTCTTTCTCTTCTGCTGTCTCCAGTATTGCAATGTCCTATAATCTCCCTTTCAGATCTATTTAAAATGAACTTTAAAAAACACATATATAAATGTCAATCTTCATAAATAAAATGCTTATTCATGTATGATGTTTGTTATTCATGGTTTGTTTATTGGTAATTCATGAACACTATGCTCTAGTTTAAAAAAGAAAAATATCAGTAAAGGAGAATATTTGTAGTTCAGGGTTAAAACAAAGGGTCCTTGGATATTACTAGGTAATATCTTCAGTGCTAATGTTAAAATAAAAATTTAAAGATAGTATCAGAAAAGCACAAAATAACCTCCATTCCCTGCTACCACCACTCGGATTTTTCAAATATAATATTCAATATGTCAGTTTTTTAATTTAAAAAAACTTTTAAAAACAGGATATTTTTTTCTCTTACTTTGATAAAATGACATTTATTCAGAAAGTTATTTTGGATAATTTATCCAAGCACAAAGAGTTCTATCATAACAACTCAAGTTTAAAACCATTTTCTACTGCCTATTATTTATCCAAAGGTAATGGCTTCTTTGTTAGCTCATGGCATTCTTATTATTAGCTTTTATCATAAGTGCTTTGAATCAGTGGCTAATGCAAAAGTAACAAATCACAGAAATACCCAGCAGTTTGTGGTTTTAGCTGTAAGTAATTCCTTTTATGTTTTATCTCCCTGTGTGTATCACGTTTCATTATATGTGTATCATGTTTCATTATATTCACTCTGCTTGCACACATAATCATGTATATAATTAAATACTACAAATGATTCTTTAGTCACACATAAGCAACTACTATAGTTCCATAATTTGCTGTGATGATGTATATTAAATGTCTGAAAGTGTTAGGATTGGAGCATTTTTGTACTCTATGAATGATGCAGAGAAAGAACATAATCTTGTTAGAAACTGCTGGTTGCTTCAGTTGGCATTTCAGTTGGAAGTTGGCATTTTGAACATTTTGACAACTGTACTAACATTCTGTTTTATTGAATGAATTTGTATGGATCGAAATAGACAAATAGAGTTTGGATTCCAGTTATCAGTGACAAAAACAAAGGCATTTTCCCTAACAGTCCTTGAAACCATCAAAGCACAGAATGATGTTTTTTCCCCAATGTCCTTGACCTTGTTGTCAGTCATACTAAGTTGACAAAGGAACAAATGGTATCACTCATCAGGCAGTTGCTTAAAGCATTTTCGAAATATAGCCACTGCAAGGTTTTGTACAATTTTGAAACTGATAAAATTCACTTAAAAAGTTTGGAACAAAGATGCTAGTTTCACAATTACTAT
Source organism: Toxicocalamus goodenoughensis (assembly GCA_032468175.1). Classification (NCBI taxonomy): domain Eukaryota; kingdom Metazoa; phylum Chordata; class Lepidosauria; order Squamata; family Elapidae; genus Toxicocalamus; species Toxicocalamus goodenoughensis. The sequence continues at coordinate 7,045 of JANHFN010006006.1, read as the reverse complement.
TAAACAGCCCTGGGCTCCTGCATTAAAATAGAAGATAAATACCAAGATTCAAAAGAATCTTCATAAACTGGAATAATGGGTAAAAACAATGATACCAATTTGAAGAGTCCTTTATATGAGTAGAGTATAGGAAGGGAGATACCATGCTAGGCAGCAATACCTGAAAAAGGATCTAAGTATCTTAAAGGGTTTGAAGCACCTCAAACCAATTTGCATCATAAATCACTTTCAGAAAAGCACAGATTGTCCTTAAAATGCCTATATCAGCCATTTTAATGAAGAAAACAAAATACTGAAGCTGGATTACTCCTCAGAGCCCCCCTAAAAAGTTCTGTATGTAACTGTTCAAAATAGCTAGATGACATTCTGCTATTACATCAAGATGTTTGTCCATATTTTCTTGATTTCTTCTTTATTTATATACTCTGTCCAAGTGACTAACTAATCTGTTGAGATACAAAAGAAGGAAAAGGAAAAGTAACAGTTGGCCAATCAACCATTAGTACATGTTGATGTAGCTAGGATTCAGGAAAACGTTTTACAGACACATCCCCTAAAAGAAAAGAAAAAGAAAAAATAGTGGAAAAGAAAACCAAAATCGTCCAATGAGTTGTCAATGTAGTTACAGCAGGTCACTGGGGGTGAGAAGTAGAAGACCAAAGAAAGATTGATCACATAATATGACTGCAACCTTGAACAGAAGCAATGTATACTGCAACTCTTTTTCTGTGCAAAACAAAAACAAGGCAAGATTATTCTTTTAATCTTCCTTTTTGCACATATGGTCGGTCCTGTTTCCTTTTTTATGACCAAAGACACTGACAACTGCAATCCAAACTCTATTTGTCTATCTGGCTTCATGGTTGAAATTTTACAAATTCTGAAAATAAAAATCATACCTGATGATCATTTATTTCTCAGGCCCCTCCTAATAGTTTTTTTTTAAATAACTGGTAATTTCCAAAGAGGTAAACTAAACTAAAATAAGATGTTTTACACACACCCAAATCATTTATCCATTTCACATTGAAAAAAATATGAAGTAACATTTCAGCAAACGATAATTTTATAAGCACTCTCAATATATGAAGTATGTAACATAGTTTATATTTTATAAATTTTATCTATTTTTTAAAAAAAAATCACCATAAAGCAAAATGAAAATCTTATACAAGGGCTATATTCATTATTGATTTTTAAAGAATTCAGATATATTGGGCTGAATAGCATTTTATTGTTGACTCTTTTTTCTATTATCCTTCTAAGAAAATATTACTTTTTAGAAGTTACTGGGTTTTTTTTAACAAAAAGCAGATATAGGGATTAAGTCAGCAAGTTGATAAGTGATCTAATTTAAGCAGTACAACAGAGTTTTTAGCAGCTTTGTTTAATCCACCTTTAAAAGACAAATTTTCACTATGTAAACAATGAAATGCATTCCTACTCAACAAGGAAAAAATATGTCACATCAAAGTTTTCAGTATGACATGTATGCACTTACAAAGTTATCCAGCACAATTTATTGCATACATATGGTTTTCATATTTAAAATGTTACAGAATGGCAAGCAACTGTTAAAACAAATACTACTTCATTTCAGCACAGTGCTTTTCACCAAAGCAGAAACTGACCTGTGCCATAAGTATGGCAAACACACTGCTTAGAATTCTTTTAGATCAAAAATAGAGGGTAACAAATGGCAGATGTCACTCTTATTACCAAGAGTTCTTTTTACCTTTAGATGAATAGATTTTCTCTAACATTTTCTTTGGCTGTTAAAAACAACTTTTAAAACTTTAAGAACTACATTATCTCCTAACAATTGGTAGGAATGACCTGTAATCAATAGAATTATGTGATATACAGTCAAATTTATTTTATGCCAACTTCATCGCCATAGTTTATATCAAACTGAAATATATTTTGACAGACTCAGCCTAGCAAAAGGACCAAAGATTTAAACAATAGAGAAGTTTGCTCTGCTTGATTATCTAGGCAGATTTCTTGCTAAAATGTAGAAAACATTTCTCACTGCCTTTTCCTTTTCAGTATGAAATGATGCATTTGCTGTTATCTCCAAAGTGAACATTATCTTTCAGCATCTTCTTGTATCACCATTGCTTGATGTAGCTGTTCCTCTGCTTATGACCTTCAGGTCTTCATGACCCTATGTATATATTTGACATACAGTCCAAGCATCCTTCTTTCATTTCTTCCAGGAACATCTTTCCAGCAGTATTTGAGAGACTGCTATATTTACAAAACCTCAATTGTTCTACAAAAATTGCAGAAATTGCAGAAAAACTAGAATATTCCATCATAGGAACAAAAGAATATTGGACAATTTACTACAGTGCAAATGTAACTACTAAAACCAACATTCTATCATTTTACACATCCAGTAAGCACTCAAAAGAAGATTGGTTTGACCTTATGAAACTCAGTGACATTTTCCAACTATAAAATGATTCAGGTACAACATAAAGCTTCTCACTTAAGAAGCTAACTTATGAATCCCAATGGATTATAGGAAGTTACCAGAAATCTAACAAATATACCAATTTAGAATGTTGCTCATTAATTATAGCATTGACTACCTGTTCAAATAAATTATATTATACAAACAGATGAGCTCCATTTCACATTACAGAAAAGACAGACAGACAGGGAAGGAGGGAGAAAGAGAGAGAGAGAAAGATATATGATAGGAGATAGATGATAGGTAGACAGATAGTTTTTTGTGTGTTTAAGTATCTCAATTTTCCACTTAAAATGACATTTTAAAATTTCTTCAATCCAACAAGCTGAATTGAAATATTACCCCGCTAGTAAATTTTAATTTTCAACTGATTATTTTTACTATAAAAAATTTTAAAGTCTCAAAAGTGTAGATATATAAACAGAAATGGCAGAGAAGTCTATTTTATTTTGACTCTTCACTTTTTTTAATCCAAGGAATTGAGACATGTATAGCCATATGACAGAGAGAAAAATAGTTTTGAATATTATTTAAAAAAAGAAAGAATTATAAATAAGAAAAACCAGGCTTTCCACTCTCATCTTCCAAAACCATTTCCCCTTTAAATTATAGCTGCTTTTATTTTAAAAAAATAAAACTTGTTAAAATTAGTTATGCATTGCAGTGTGTTGAACTGAATTTAGACTGAATTAAAGAGGACTTTAAAAGGAAAGATTCATGTCCCAGTTTCTATTCTGCATTTTTCTTCATTAAGAAAGTTTGTTCTGCATTTATTTGTTTGCATTCTAATTTTCACCATTTGCATAAATTGCTAGCTTGTCTTGCTGTGCACTTTGGCTAGCTTTTACTGTAATATTTTATGCATTTCCCAATTCTTGTTTTATTACTGACATGTCTTAGCTAATGGAGCACAATCAAGTCTCGCATGATGCATAATGAAAAAATATGAGATATTTAACAATCAAATAGCATGAAACCATATTGTAAATATATGCCCCACCCCAAATGAAGAATACAATCAATGAAAGTAGCCCAAAACAACAGTATTTCTGTTGCTTGAAGTTAATGTATAGATTATAAAGTAATATTTTCTAAGAGGAATCTATTTTCTGCTTTAGGCAACTAGCTTTCCATGCAATGTCTTAAAATCATTGATAAGAAAGTACTTTAAACTGTAATAAATAGCACTTTAAAAGCAGTATTTTCAATTCTATGTAACTTTAATGGATTCAATATTTCAGCTACAGGGAAACTGCTTGGGAATAAAACTGGCCCTATCAGCATAAATAAAGCTATGTTTGTTTGTTTATTTTTTGTTACCAACAACTGTAAATGCTATATCATCATTATTGTCTTCCTTTGTGTCATAGCTGGAACCATCAGCAATAACAAGAAGAATAGAAAGCAGCTTAATCTATCCATGACCACTTTACTATTTGCAGAACATACATAGTTACTACTTCCACTGATCCATTATAATTTTGAATAATGGAAATTTAAAATATATTTATTTTACATTTCTTACCTACTAGAAGCTGACTTCAACGTTCTTCACTGATGAACCAGAATTTTAGCATACAGACAAACACATAAACATTTTTTTTAAAGTAATGTCTATGAATACTTTGCTAAAGTTGCTATAATACCAAGTAGAACTAATATAAATTATTGTCTTGCTTTATGCACCTATTATCATTATACCAAACTATTCGTCAAAACTTTATTCTGAAGATTTGGTGACTCTAAATAAATCTTGGGTGCCAAGTTTTGCTTGCTTCATTTTGAGTATATATTTATATTAATCATCAGTATCTAGATTATAAATATTCAAACATTTGATTTTAACAATCAATCCTTTATACAGATTGATCTGTTTACACCGATCATTCAACAGAATGTCAGTACTTAAAGCCATGTTCACTGACAGAAGGAGAAAAGCATTGCATTTTTGTTACTAAAGTTGCATTAGAATATTCTACTTCAATGTTTCTTTTCTTAATATGAATGAAAATATCTGCTGTTTACTAAAGGAAACTCAACAAGTTAATCAGCAGCTCTTCTTGTAATTTGTCACATTAGCACAATCATATCAAAAGAGAAGAGAAAATGTCCTTTGAATACCAAATATACATTTTATGTTACACAGGAGCAGATTATCTGGCATTATAATGCAGCTTTTGTTGTTGCTGCTTAAGGAAGCAGAATATTTATAATATGTTCTCATAACAATACCAATTTACAGAATTGGCCCCTGGCAATCTGTCACAGTTTCTCCTTGAATAGGCTTTGGTTAAGTAGCATTGCATAAAAGCCAGAATCTTAGTACAGGTCAATGAAAAATCCTATTATGTAAACATTATAGATAACATAATTCTAATTATGATTCTGACTTTAAATAAAGACAAAGGTTATTGTTAAAACACTCTCATATAATATTTATTATATGATAATTGTGGATCATTTAAATTTATTATTTATACAGGAGGGAAGGAAGGAAGGAAGGAAGGAAGGAAGGAAGGAAGTATACTGGTAATACCATCAACAAGTATTTAAGACTACTTGTTGACATTTTCTTTGTAAATTGTGGCTATATTACTGTTTCTATTATTTTTCTGATATTTTGATATGAGGGGAACATTACATGGGATTCTAATGAAGGATATTGGAAGACTATGATGACATCATTTATTTGCATACATGAGTGTGTATATTTGTCAACAGAATCAAGACACTATAGAAGAATGTCCTCAAGAACTCAATCAAACTATGGAAAACAATAATAAAGGTAAACTCAAGATAGCTCACACAAATAGCCATTAAATGCAGCATACACCGGACCTGTCAAATTTGCGGCCCATAGGCTGGATAGATCACACATTGGCCATGCCCATGCCCAGTTTAGAGAAAGGGGGCAAATTGTAAAACATCATGTGACACCACTGTTACGATATCCCTGACATGCACCAATGTGATATCCCTGACATGCACCAATGTGATGTATGAGTTTTGCTGCTATTCTTCCTAGTTTTGAACCTTATCAGCCATATAATCACAAGGACTGGATGCAGTACAAGTTTAAGACTGGAACTACCATCAGTCATTTCCTCTGCATGGTTGACATCAAGCTGTATGCTAAGAATGAATAATACATCAATTCACTGATACACCTGACTGTTCTACAGTAACAATATTGGGACATCAGTTGGACTGAAGAAGTGTAGCCATATGAAAGAAAAAAGAAAGAAAATAGTTTTGATAATGTGGATCTATCAACAGGCCACATAAGACCTTGGACAAAAACTCAGAACATCTAACATCTAACACCCAAAGATGACCAGATGAGAGAATGCCTGAAGGAGCAGCAGGCATGGGAGGAAGATCAAGCAGAGGAAGTGCCATGGCAAGACAAGAACTGCATGAGATATACATCAAGTGAGTTGGTCCATAGTAGCATGGGTATATCACACTAGGCAGAACTAGTATGAAGACTGTATAGAGAGATCTCAGAGACAGTCCATCACATAGTGGCAAGGTGTAAGATGTGGACAGGAACAGCATAAACTGAATGGCACAATTAACTAGTTGAGATTGCACAGTACAGGCCAGATACTCTCATGTCGAGATTGGTGATTCTGTAAAAGATAATGGAGAATAACAGATTCTGTGGAACTTCCAAATCCTGTGGGACATGGAGGCACTGGTCAATCATCCAGACACTGTGATATAGTCAAGGACCAGAAAATAGTGGGAATAATATAGTGATATATAAGTAGCAATGCCAAGTGACAAATCTCAGGAAGAAGGAATGTGAGAATCTGGACAAATATCACAGTCTGAAGGAGCAACTAGAGAAGATGTAGAAAATAAAGGTCAAAGTGGTTGTAGGAGCACTCAGGGCTATGACTCCTAAGCTGGGAGAGTGACTCTCACAACTCCCAGGAACATCAGCAGAGCTTTCTATTCAGAAGAGTGCAGTGCTAGGAATTGTTAACATACCATATAGAACTCTCAAACTCTCAGATTGACAGTGATACATATATACCGCCCATTGAATGAGAAGAGATTTTCTTAATACTATTTTATTATTTTTTAACTATCCCAGAGTAGTTTTACAATTAATTTATGATTAAATAGCTTAAATGAAAACACTATCAAAAACAATTAAATAAATCTAAATAAAATGTTTAAATACATATTTAAAACCATGACATTCCTAAAACTCTATATAATTAAAACAACATCATTAATCTATTTTTAATTAATAAAATATCTGTTCTTTTAAAAAACACAATATCATGCTGTAAAGTTTGATTCCGTGAATCTAACTTTTTCTCTTCATTCAGAACCCAATTCTTTGGGAAGTGATAAAAACTAGAAATGTAAATCCATTAAATTCATGAAGCTTCAAGGCATTTTCCAAAGCATGCATGTATGTATATATGTGCTCTTCAGCTTTGCTCGGGCATTATCCCACGTCGTTGTAGTTGTGTTTTAAAGTTGTAGCAACGTTTCGGCAGAATCTCATCTGCCATCATCAGGCTTCTGTATTGTGTTCATCTGTGAGTT
>JANHFN010006004.1:47961-60128 GCA_032468175.1 Toxicocalamus goodenoughensis | reverse complement strand
CTCTTTTCTTTCAATTTGTGTATGTGTTGATGTGTCTTTTTTAATTGTAAAATTTAATAAAATTTGTTTAAAAAAAACAACAACCAGGGTACAAATGTATTACCTGAAGTCACTGCCTTTCTTTCTTTTTCAGTAGGAATAACCTGTAAAGGGAAAATCAGCAGTGTCCATCTATAGGCATCTTCTTTACCACAAGCAAAGTAGAGAGTGAAAATTAGCCACGAGAATTGCAAGACAAACTGTGTTGGATGGAGAAAAGCATACATTTCAAGGAACCTCAAAAGATTTTCATGTTTGATTCCCATCAAGAAGTGTTTCTTCAAACTTTCAGTTAAATACATTAGAGAAATATATTGAATAAAACCTGATATCACACTATTAGCAGCATTTCAGAAGAAAGAAAAAGATAGAAATATTTTATTAAATTATGTTTTAAAACCTATGTTGGAAGGTGGAATGATTTTTTTTAAAATCAGCTTGATCAATTAAGCTTCAACGTTATTAGAATCAATAGGAATACATTTTATTTTTATGATACTTCTATGAAACAGTTAAATAGCTTCCTATGCTGAGTTGTTTCTGCTACAATTTGTCTTGCCATGCTGGATAACTTCTGGTTGTTTGTTATCATCCCCACATTATTACTGGCAGAAAGGATTAAGTTGTTTTGTGTGTAATTTCATCAATTTGCTGATGGCGCTCAGATTTATGTTTTAAAATGTTCACCACATTCAGTATCAGCAGTTCAAAAAGAACAAGATAAGATACAAAAAACCTGGAGATTTTGGTGGAAAGCGAATCAAGCAAAATCAGGAAACAAACCCATGACTTTCTTTAAACTGTTTTGTACTCCATAAAATAAGACAATCACTGCAGTATGTTTACTAGTGGGGCAACCAATTTTATACTACAAAGCTTTCTTCTTGGTAAAGAACTGCTGGACAGATTTTCAACTTGGCCAAATGAAGAACGTGTGGAAAGGAATTGCTAGCAACTGCTACCAAAGCAACCATTTCTAACCCCTTTTGTCATATGTATCTTTAGTAGCCTAGCATGGCTGCAGTTATCATGGCATAAGTCAGCAAATAGAGAGAAAAGGGGAGAAGGTCAAGTCTAGCCTTTAAATGGAGCTTTGTTGTCATGCACATGAATCAGCTGACCTAGGTGCTAGCAATAGTCATTTTGGGAAGATGTAGAAACAACATTCCCAATTATTTTAGCCTTGCACATCAATGTTGTGTAGATACTAAAGCCCTGGGGGAGGGGACACTCACCTCCTCAATTTCTGGGGAACATGCTACCAGTATTTATCAAAAACTGGGGAGAGAGAGAGGAGAAGGAAAGGAGACAAAAATGAGGAGATAGAAAGACTGCAAAACAGAGTGACTGGCAAGAAAAAATGGAGTTTAAAGTTAGATGAGTGTGAGGAGTATTTGTTGGTTCTTGGTCAGAAATGGAAAAGAAGAGCCCATGGGCTGCTTCCATGGAAGACCCAAGATGAGAAGGAAGGAGTCAGGTGGCATTGGCGGAACTCTGGTCTCTGGTGAAGAATTGGGCAGAAGACTCCAAGAGAGAGATACGTTCCACAATGGAGGAAATGCAATTGCGGAAAAGATGAAAAGATCCAAGAAAAGAAAACGAGAAATACTGAGTATGCTCAATTCAGCACCTTCCTTTTTTCTGACTATTTATTGATGAGCCCAAAACAACAACAACAACAATAATAATAACAATACTACTACTACGAATAATAATACTTTATTGTCATTATACGTACATGCACAGTACACACATAGAATGAAATTCACATAACACCCAGAGACCAGACACATGACAATCCCCAAACACAACCCCACCCGCCAAAATTCCCCACCCCCTGAAAACACACAAGCATCCACACAGCAGACTAAGTCATACTGTCCCACAGCTCACTGATGGTGGTCCTTAAGTTCATTGTTAAGTGTAATTATAGCTCTGGGATAAAAACTGTTCAAAAAATGTGTGGTCCAAAAATGGCAGAGGGAGATGAAGATGCAAAAAGTGAAGAGATTAGGAGATGAGTTAAGGGGTTATAGTCAGTGGTAGAGATATTTAGAAAGAATCCTACTACTGGGTAAAAAGTTTGTAATGTAAGCTTTGTTGTAAATAATTTCACTATTTATATAAAAAAACATAAAGCCTCCACTGTCTTCATTTCTTTGTGTCAATTGCCACCCTTGGAAACCAAAATATACTACTTGTTCTAAACAAATCCATTCACATTGTGATGCCCTTGTATTAATTCCCCTTTTTTTAATGCAATAGAGAAATGTGGCCATGTGGGAAGTTCACAAATAGAACTGGTGCTGTTCACACTAGTTTGGATTTTCTCCTCTAACCTAGTGCCCTCCAAGAATGCTGAATAAATTCCACAACTGTTTTATAAACATGTCTGCTGGTCCTTCTGTGAAGAATCTTTACCATTGTTATTGAACATATTGGATACAGGCCAGCTTTTTCACTGTGATTCTATTTCCCAGGACATTCTAATTAAAACTGCATTGGGTAGCACCTATCTTGGGACACAAAAGAATGTCATATTTCAATGACAAGAATAGCATGTCCTCAACAGGAAAAGTTGAATAATATTTTTGCACCTCACTCTTGTGTGTCAGGAAAATATGGATCTATTGGGTTTTTTTTCCAGATTGTGCAGCTGCTAAAGCAATGGAGAAAATAAGTTGCCACATTCCTGTTTATATGAATTTTTTTTTCCAATGAAGGGTAAAGACATAGAGTTTTCATTATTATCATTAGTCAGAAGGGGAAAAAATGTGATTCTGTGAGCACCTGAAAATTATAACTCCTTTATAAATGAGTAATTAAAGTGAGGCTGCAGCATTGCTTCCTTGAAAGTTAACTCCATCAAAATCAATAGAATTTCAGGAAAAACACATTTAAGGTAATATTAATCTGAAGTATACTCTTATTATTATTACAGAACTTTGATTTAAAGGATTAAATTAAAAGATAATTTGTCTTTTTATTCTTTCCAAAGTATTTATACTACAGTTACTTTCTCCCCATTCCTTATGATAGATTAGATTTTATTTCTATTGCTTTTATCACAACTTATTGTGGTCTATTTATGGGGAGGAGCATTTGCTATGTTTCTTCTATATACTTTCCTTATATTCTATGTGAGAGCATATAACCTAATACTCAATTCATCCTGTGACTTAATTCACTTTATCATTTTTTTCACAATAGGGTATAAATGAGTGTTTGATGAAAGTTGGCACATCCTGGTTCCATGTGACATGATTGAGAAATTGACACTGAGAAAGAATAGGTAGCAGAGTACTGTTTGGGAATGAGCCACAACAACCCTCATTAGTTTTACTTGATTGGTTGGTTGGTTGATTGATAGATTGACTAAATGACTGATTAGGTCTGGACACTTATTTTATTTATGTACTGAACTTGATTGATAAATGGATAACAGAAGTGCTCATTTAATTGCACTCATTTGCAACTATGTGGTGAACGATAGGAGTTGTCTGCCTATCACGAAGGCGAACCTGGGATACTGGAACACAGGGCACTTGAAAACTTGGGTTATTAAATGGGAACATGATTCTGGAAGGTATCTCATAAAATAGTGGCTAGAACCAGAGGTGGGTTGCATATACTGTAACAACTGGTTCGTCTAGTACAGAACCAAAAATGTGTGCATGCATGTATGCACATGCCTCCTTTGCGCAGCTGCAAAAACATGGGGATTTCCTGTGCATGGTAACCACGGTGAGTAGAGCGGGAAAGGCATGGAAATCAGCTGGGGTGTGTGGGTGGGGCAAGCGAGTTAGATATATAGGATGGGATCGCTTCAGGGCAGGTGAGTGGGCCCAGACAGTGGTCACAACCACTGGTACGGGTGAGCCTGTCCAAACCAGCAGTAGTCCACCACTGGCTAGAACATATGACTGGCATGGAATACAGAAGTTGAATTTGGACTGCCTTGCTCTTAATAAAATTGATTTCAATAGCCTTTATGTGGGATAGGGGTTTTTTTCAATAGTTTTTATTAAGATATAGGGTATTATAAAATACAAAATGCAAAAGTAAATAAGAGGACAGCAAGGAGGAAGGGAAAATGGGAAAGAAAAGTGAGGAAGGATAGGGGAAGAAAAAAAAAGGTTCCAACTCTCTCTGTTACAATAGAATAAAGCATAAACAACAAATCACAACTTTTTGTTTCACCGTAATATATGAACCAATCATTTCCATAAAGATCTATCAATATAATCTGTAAAACCCAAAAGCAAAGTTTCATTCTTTTCTACATCAAGCACGAAGTGCAGAAGCAGTGTGTGGGAAGTTTTTCAATCTTCAAGTCAAGCCAATCTGAGGATTCTTGCAAAATTCCTATGCAAATATTAAGTAGACTGAGCCCTGCTTAAATGTTAAGTGTTGGCAATATGCTGTCACCTATTGTGTTGTGTGTCTTTCCCTTATCAGCCATTTTTTAAATATAGGGACATATTTTGGGGGGCTGCATAGAGTAACATTCAGTAAAGTTGTGGCCCAGGAATGTTTTGAGGAGAATTTTGTAACATTCTGAGTTTTCAACAGTCTAGAGGAATGTAGTATTTTATTATGAACATGAATCGATGGCTGGATGGAAATGAGAGAAGAGAATAGAAAAAAGATGATTGGGCTCCCACAAGATCATCTAAATCTGGATTATAATCATGACTGTTTGGTAAGTATATACTTAGGAATGGGTTTATTTGTTTCTGATATGTAGTAGCAGAACACAATAGGGAAGAACAAATACAAAAGCATGAGTTATTTGTTTGTTTATGAGAAAATAAATAAAGGCCATTTGAGAGAGAGAGAGAGAGAGAGAGAGAGAGAGAGAGAGAGAGAGAGAGAGAGAGAGAGAGAGGTTCTAAGTCTGAGAGGAACCATTGGGTGAAATACCAAGAGCAGATGGTAAGAAAAGAAATTAAATAAACCAGAATAAAGTCCAAAGACTGTGGGTGAAAAACTATAAGTACTGTATGAAAAAAAGGTGGTAGATTATTTTTCCAACAGAAGAAATGGAAAGTGAATAAAAGGAAAGAGGATGTAAATGTTATATGGGAAAATAAGTATGAATTGTGCAAACATACCAGATACTTGGGATGTATTCCTCATGGTACCCAATTTTTAAAGGTAACAGGAAGATCCTATAAATTAGAGACCAATTAGTTTACTGAACATCAACAACAAATTATGTGTCAGACATCTGTGCTGTAAATTTTGTTGCTGACTGGATGAGGAGAATATTATTAAGATTGAGCATATGGAGTTCAGAAAAGGAAAATCTTTGATAGATTACTGTTTGGATCTACAGCATCTAATGGATAAATAAACTGGTAGCATAGGTGCCCAATTGTCCATGAACTTCATCGTTGTCTTCAACTTTATTTCAAGTTTAGCTCTTTGTTGAGGTGATTTGTTCACATGGATAAAATAAGGATCAAACTGCAAAACAAATGAACAAAATAAGACAGTACAAGCCAAGAAGAAGAGAAAGACCAAGAAATGTCACAACTGGGTGGAATTCATAAGATCTTCAAAAAGAAAGATGTAAAAATAAACAGTATGAAATGATGTCCTGATATAGTAGAAATAAGGATGATTTGTAATGACAGAATGGTAAAGAGTAGTGTAATAAAAGATGTGTCTTAATCTAGATTTCACTATATTTATTTTTTTTCCCCTCCCTCTGGTCTCTTTTCTCTAATTTTTTTTTGCTTACTTTTTTTGGCCCTTTTTTATTTCTGTGTTTCACATATTTTTTTTACCCCAAAAGGGAATAGTCAGGTAGGAATATATGGAATATACACAATATGTCAATTAGGCTGCAAATTCTGCAAATTAGGCAGCAACTCATTCTGCTGAGTTCTATAACAAGCACATATTATAATTAAGCAAATCAATTATCCCCAATAGGTATTTTTTTTGCCTAGAAACCTGAAGTAAATGCTGGAAACAAGCAATTGTTTTTGCAAAACATGGTTGCATGATTATGGGATGCTGCAAATGGCCATTAAGATGAGTTGGTTGTTGAGCATCCAAAATGCGATACCCTGCCTAAAGGATGTGTGGCCATTGCAACTTCAAAAATGGGTCATAAGTGGGTTTTGGGACTCCATCATAAGTTTGAATGATCACTAAGCAACTAGTTACAAGTCAAGGATTACCAGTTAAAAAAAGTTCTTGGTGTTTTGTTTTGTTTTTTGGTTAAAAAAAATGTTCTTACAATGTATCCAGAAGTATTTAAAAGGGAGTACGGTTATGATTTGGAACTAATCTCAAATGCAGTAGAAATTCTGGAATCCTGATTTAGTAGTTATAATAGCAATAGCTATAGTAAGAGTGCCACCAACAGGATGTTTAGAAAGTCAGCAGAAATGAATGAAAGAGAAAGGAGCATAGCTATTTTTTAAAAAAAAGCACCGTGGGACATTGATATCTTCAGAAAGCATTCTTATTTAAGGTCTTTCTATATAAACGAACGATCCTTGTTAAGAGGAGAAATGAATGAAAGGACTCTCTGGATGCCCATGAAATTATTTAATGAACCATGCATATTGCACATTAAGAGAACCATCTGGTCTCAATCTCCCACCCCCTTCCACTTTCATTTCAAATATACCCCAGGTTTGAAAAAGCTGGGGAACAGTTTCTTCGTATGTATCTGTGAGGTCTATGTTTCTGTTTTTGAGGTGGCTGTTACAGTTTGCAAATAGAGCTTGAGTCGATCACTCTAAAACAAGAGTGTCAAACTCAAGGCCCATGGGCCACATCGAGCCTACAGAGTACTTAGTTGTGGCTCAGGAGGGAGCAAGCAAAGGACCAGCCAGTGATGCCTCTGCCAGCAAAAATGGAACTTGGGAGGGCCCTGAGCCAACCTACCCCAAGTTGCATTTTCACTGGCAGAGGGTTTCAGGAGGCTGTCGTGGCCAAAATCGGAGCCTGGTGGACCGCGGACAGCCTCCCTGGGCTCCATTTTTATCAGCAGAGGGCTACAAGGGGCCGTTGCAGCTGAAAATGGAGTCTGAGTGGGCTGGGCACAGGCTCCCGGGGCTTCATTTTTGCTGGAATAGGGTTGCAGGAGGCCATTGTGACCAAAAACAAAGCTTGATGAGTGATGTTGAACTCACCATGCCCACCCAAGCCATGTCCACCCCAGCCATGCCCAACCCAGCCACACCCATCCCAGTCCCCCAAGGTCAAATACAACCCTGATGTGGCCCTCAATGAAATTGAATTTGACACCCCTTGCTCTAAAATGTTATGAGGTAGGAAGTGGTCAGCTCCCCTGAGACAGTTCGTTTCTATCTTATTCTCAAATCTTCTCAAGTCAGAGGTGTGCATAGGAAGGGAAGAAAGGAAATCCTCTTAATTTCCTATAAAGGAGAATGTTTTTAGCTGAAGGTTGAAATGGAGGGATCATTGGTACTCTCTGAGCTTGGTTTTTTTATTGCAGAAAGAAACAATGATGATATTATCTAGTTTGGGTAATGAAAACATCTGCAAGATAACAACCAGGTTCAGAGAGCACCAAAGACCCCTCTTAATTTCCATTCTGAAAGGAAAGGAAATTTACTTTAATGTATAATGCTGACTCTTCAAAAACCCCTAATATTTCCTTTAGGACCAGCTCTAACTTTCTCACTCCCCATTATTTCCCCTCCACTCTGCCTCCAGAGTTATCTATTTCAGGGAAGTATTTAGTCTCTTGACCCACCTCCTCTCTTCTGCCTTTCTTCAGGCCTGCTTTGTGAATATTGTAAGTTACTGCAAAGTAAATTATGATTTTCCTGCAGTAATTTATTCAGTTCTCCAACACTTTTTAAAAAGCCTGCTTCAAACCTGCTGCCAGCCTGAGATGCTTGGATTCGTAACCCCATTTTTAGTGTCTGGCTTTTTGCTGCCTGAAAACTGAACTAACATATCACATTTGTCTCTGTCTCTGTTTCTATTACTTATTTATTTATTTTTCCCAGTAAGTTTTCCAGAGTGGAACATTGCATATGTTGCATTTCAAAACACATTTTAATAGAATTATAACACTTTTTTTATTTCAAACAAAGTAGAATTGATTAGATCAAGAGAGAGAGACACTTAGAAAATGAGAGAGATATATTGTTTTAATTCAGAATATATACATTTTGCAATATTTCAAAATATATTTAGTTCCATATATTCTACAGAATATATTTAGCTTGTATATACATACTTTTGTGAATACACACATACACACACACACACACACACACACACACCATACACAGTCTACAGTTTATAATCATGTGGTACCTATATTCCATAAACTGATTAGGCTTATTCAAACAGATTGGATGCACCATTGTTTCAAGGTTTGGTTGTTAATTTTGCTTGCCCAAGACTCAATGTGCAGGATAGGTATTGAAAATTTTGAGAACATCTGTAATGCAGAAATTAAAATGTTATTATTAAAATTAGTTGGATTCTTTTTCAAACCCTGGCCCATTTCCAATGTAGTTTATGCTTGGGAGGGGAGCAGGATGTCACACAAATATGGTTAATATTTTAGGGGATGTGGTAACACAAAGTGCCAGAGTTTGTGTGAGAATCCCAACTGTAAGCATGTGTTTATTTCAGACCCAGTTAACAGAAGCAGGAGGCAGGAAAGTAATAAGTACAACAAAACAAAAACAAAGCAAAGCAAGATTGTTCTTGTGTTTTCATTTCAAAATAGAGTTTTGGGAAAAACGGAAGGAAAGGGCTAAATCAGCTGAAGAATTGCAGATAGATTCAACACAAAGGCTACCAGGAAATGCCACAAGTAGAATAAGCGGCATGAAAAAGAGCAGCAGGGAAAAAGTCAGAGTAAGTGAGTCTTTCTCCCTCCAAGAAAATGTGTCCAATTTAATTATATTGAAATTGTAAGATGCAAACAAGAGAGCCAACAACTCTTTCTAAAGCAGACTAAGAGGATTTGTGGACGAGAAAATGGTCCTTGGCTTGCTTCTTCCAACTTTCCCCAGCTTTGCCCAATGTATTAAACAATACAATTGTGTCTGAGATTCCATAAAGCCGGAAAGTCTACTGATTCAGATAATTTTGATTCAATTTTAAGGATGATCAAACAAGTTTAGAACTGGAACACTTTTTGAAGCTTTGCAGTCTCAACTCACCAATGGGGGAATGGAGGAAAATATACCAGATGAGGACATAGAGAAACATAGTTATAGTTCTTGTCAGACTTATGGAATAGACCAGATAGGAAATATGACCGGATGAGCTAATTCAACGTTACTGTACAGATCCAATCTGCGCTGATTGGATCACCCCAAGACCACAGATTTAGTCTTCCGAGCTTTCGGATTCATTTTGGATCCCATCCTCAGGATTGTAAGGATATTTTGAAAGAACCTTGCAAATCTGAAAACATTCAACCCTCCCCGATTCTCTTTATAGACCAAGAAACTAAGAAGGATTGCTTCCCACCTACCCATGCACCCAGTGGTGGGATTCAAAAATTGTTACCACCGGTTCTGTAGGCGTGGCTTGGGTGGGCATGGCTTGGCGGGTGTGGCGGGGAAGGATACTGCAAAATCCCCATTCCCTCCCCACCACACTAACCTACTTCCCAGCTCCATTCTCCTGTGAGGGCAACCAAAGAAGAACCAGTTGATCAACTGGGATTCGGGAGACAGAGAATAGATGGGGGCAGGACCAGTGAGAGGTGGTATTTGCTGGTTCTCTGAACTATTCAAAATTTCCGCTACTGGTTCTCCGAACTACTCAGAATTTCTGCTACCGGTTCTTCAGAACTGGTCAGAACCTGCTGAATACCACCTCTGCACCCACCCACATTCCTTCTGTGGATTAAGTTGCTTTTTATCTAACCATTCCTCTGGCTGCATCTGTTTGCTCTATCATCTGTCAAGGTAATTCCCACAGGACAGTATATCTCTGCATACCTATCCCAATTGGTTTATCCAACCTGAAGCAAACTGTCCTTCCAGATAAATGATTTTGCCCTAATGTAGCTTCCCTTTGTCTGGAAACAAATATGATTCAGCAGGTAGTAGGAAGAAACACTTAAACACTTAAGATTTTTCTTTCTTCCTAGGTTAAATACAGGGGTGGGATTCTACTAGTTCGCATCTATTCACTAGAACCGGTTGTTAACATTCTAAGCAGTTTAGAGAACCAGTTGTTAGAAGAAATTACTGGCCTAATCCTGTAAGGAAGGCAGGAAGGAAACATTCTGGTGTTGCTTACAGAAACTGCCTCTCCATTAACCCTTATCTGTTAATACTTGGCAGGACTAGACTTCCTATCTCAGGAACATCTTTGGAATTTTTTTCCCCTTCTTTGCTAGTACTTTGCTTGTGTGGAGTGACCATTCAAGTTACAGTGGCACTGAAAAAGTGACTTACGACCATTTTTCACTCTTATGACTGTTCCAGCATCCCCACAGTCATGAGAGGCCAGGCGAGGAGATGCATGCCTCAATGTGAGTGATACTGAGTTGGCCACGCCCAGCCAATAACATGACCACCAAGCCATGCCCACCAACTAAGCCACGCCCCCAGAACTGGTTGTTAAAAGTTTTGGATCCCACCCCTGTGCAGGCTACTTCTGCTGCCTGCTGGCTGCCTGCAATTTAGCAGATCGAATCTCACCAGGCTCAAGATTGACTCAGCCTTCCAAACTTCCGAGGTGGGTAAAATGAGGACCCAGATTGTTGGGGACAAGATGCTGACTCTGTAAACCACTTAGAGAGGACTGTAAAGCACTATAAAGTGGTATATAAGTCTAAGTGCTATTGCTCTCTCTCCCCTCTCTTTCCTCTCCCTCTCTCCCTCTCGCACACAGACATACAATCTCAATAGAAAGAAACAAGTCAGGTACTGCCTCCTTGTGGTCAATATCACTAAAAAGACCCCACTGGGGTAAGAACAGAGCAGAAAACATGTAAAACTCCAATTAAAGGAGCATGAAATAATATAACAATTCTATGTATCTCTATGCTCTGAGACCCTAAACAGGTGAATTGCATGCACCATTCAGATAACTGAGAATATGAAATTTTAATTTTGGGTTGGAAATCATTGTGAACACCTTCTAAGTGTTTATGTGTGTGGGGAATTTGGCCCACAGTTTGAGTACTTCTGGTTTAAGTAATGCACATATTTCCATATCTTAACTTCTTTTATGATAAAAAGCCATATAATAATCTTTTAAGGAATTGTAACTTTTAGCTTATTCCTTCTGTTTTCCCAGGAGATTTGGGAATATATATACATACATACATATAATGTATACACACACACACACACACACACACACACATATAATTTTCTTATAAAAGAATAAATAAAAAAATGAAATAGAACAGTCAGCATAATGCTGATATTAGGAAAAGGTCAAGAATATATTATTAAGCAGTTGATTTATGAGCATTAATAAAAGAATATTTTGCTTAGTAGAAGTCCACAGTGATGCCAATTTTATAAGATCTTTCTCTTTCTGTCCCTCTCCCTCCCTCCCTCTCTCTGTGTAATAATTTACAAATTATTTTGTTGATTTATGGAATGTAATGAATATAGTATACTTGATTTTAGCAAGATCATTTGGTGGAGTCCTTCAGGAAATTCTGGTAAACAAGATGGCTAAAATATCTGCTGGATTGTGCTACCATTATAAAAGTGAGTTTGGTCTAAAGGTTAAGGCACCAGGCTACAAACCAGGAGGCTGTGATTTCTAGTTCCACCTTAGGCATGAAAGCTAGCTGGGTGATTTTGTATCAGTCATCTCTCTCAGCCCACCCCAATTCACAGAGTTGTTGTTATGGGTAGAAAGGAGTATTCTGTGTGTTCACTGCCTTGAGTTATTTATAAAAATAATAAAGGTGAGATATAAATAAATAAATAAATCTGCACCTTAGGCACTAATCTAGTTGGGTGATCCTGGACTCTATCAATTTAGAGTGAAGAAGGTAATGGCAAACTACTTTTGTAATCTTGAAAACTGCAGCAAGTTGTCCAGTCAATTGCCAGAAGCCTTAACTGTCTCAAAGCACCACCATATGATCACTATATTGATGCAAAATTGGTTGAACATTGTACTCAATACATTAT
>JANHFN010006004.1:10125-20585 GCA_032468175.1 Toxicocalamus goodenoughensis | reverse complement strand
CGGGATTATGCTGCTTTCAAAAAAGATGTTTTATTTGTATTTTTTTTTCTCTTTGTGAAAACTCAAATAAAATTTACGAAAAAATATATATGCTGAAAATGAAAATAGCTTTGTAAGAATGGGAAATGCAATGCACATTATGTATTTTCAAGAATTGGGAACAATTGTGTCCAAAATGCCACTGGGCAAAGGTTTTTTGTTGTCCTTTCCATATATGAAGACGAAAAGTATCTCCTTGCTTTCAATTTATAATTGCATACTGAATTTCAGGGGTAGGATAGGGTGATGAATGGGTTGATTAAACAGGATCTTTCAAATGAAATGAGGCACAAATCAAGAGTTTATTTATTTATTAAAACTTTAGTTGCACTAAAGGGCTGTCAAACCTGTGGCCCGCAGGCTGGATGCTGGTTTAGCAAAGGGGGAAAAAGTCATGATATGTCTTGTGACACTGCCGTGATGAGACGAGTTTGACACTCCTGCCCGAGAGGATTAAAGCTGAAGAATATTTTTTAAAACTAAATTAGGATGACAGACAAGTCAGAAGGTTGATCAAATAACAATAAAAGGCCATAGGAATAAAATATGCAAGATACAATCAAACCTCAAGAAAGCATGGTCTTTAGAATGAAATAAGAATAAGAATTCTAAAGAATAAGAATTAAAGTATTAATGTGAATAAAAGATGAGGGGTAGAAAGCAAATGTTTTTTAAATATAATGGTGGCATAATTAAAATAAAATTGGAAATAGAAATAAAAGAGGGGGGATTATTAACATAAACATTTTATATAATGAGAAAAGCAATAATTAGAGGAAAGATTAGAAATTGAATAATGGAATTATCATGTATGTCTAAACAATATAGTGATTGGCATTAGAATAATATATTGAAAGATTGAATAACTAAACAATGAAAGACTACAACTTAATACAAATATGTGTATCAATATTAGAATTACACAAGTTTGATGGATATAATAAATATGACTAATGTTATTATTCTTATTTGCACCAAAATATATGATACCCAGATGCAATACTGTTCGTGCATTGATTTGTATATGTACAATAAAAAAAAACTTGGGAAAAGAAAAAAATAATGCTCAGTGATTAGATTTATACATTAACACAGTACAAATTCCAAACCTAGGACCGATTTGAGACAATTTTGGGTAGTTTTTTACTTAAAGCTTTAATTGCTCTGTCCCTAATTCTAAATCCTCCATGAAATTCTACCACCAATATGTTCCATCCACACTGATTTTCAAATATCATTTGGCTATTTGTTATAGTAGCATATCCAGCTCAGTGGCAATTTGTAACTATAATTGGCTGATCTTCAAAATATAAACAGGATTTGATCTAGACATTACTTTCTTGGGAGAACATCAGAAGTTCTTGACTCTTTAGACATCCTTCAATGATAAAATAAAATATTTAAATATAAAAGACAATTCACTGATATTGTATATTAAGTTGTAATTAGCTAGTCATCATGTCATTCACAAATCAATAAATTAAGAATATAAAACCAAAGATGATTCTAATGAAGAAAATAACAAGCAAACAAAAAAGAGACAAAAATAATGAAGCAGAAGATAAATCTATTTTGTTTTTTGAGAAGCAAACTGAATCCCCTCTGGTACATACTTGTTACTCCCAAAAGTTACAAGGATCTCACTTTGGCTTCTTATATCCAGACGCTGTCTTGATAATTTTTGATATTGGAAATATATTCTCCTGTCCTTTAAGCAGATATGCATCTCTATGTGACTCTTCTTTGCTGCAATTACATTTAAATTATTTCAGTGAAACAATTCTAACATCATCTTGATAGATGTAAAGTAGCCGATTTTTTATTTCTGCTTAGAAATCTCTAGCACACATTGCATAGTAGAGTATATTGCATAGTATTTGATGCGATTTGTTTGCCTGTTTATCTCACACAAATGGCCTTTATGTGGCTGTGATGGTCATAAATAACTGCCAGTAGTGAAGCACCCAATTCTCAATCATATGACTTTGGGAAACATTCGTAAGTGTGAGGACCAGTAATACAGTTACTTTTTTAGTGACATCAGAACTTTGATTGGTTACTATAAGGGCAATCATTAAGCAGGAACTACTTGTGTTTGAAATACTTAGATTCAAACCATAGAATGTTATCTTTTTTTAAAGAAAAGATTTTAATACTTTTTAATATGATTGGTTTCCACTATTCAGAAGAGATAAAATGGTATTATTTCAATATGTTATTACCTTCTTTATTTTATGCTGTTCTCCAAGTTACAGAACTACTTAAATATGTATGAAATTTAATGTGTCATATAAAACTGCCATTATGAAACTGAGTGGTGATGCAAGAGAATTAAAAAAAAACCCATGAGATTCATCCCTTCTACATCAGAAACTGGTCAACATTAATCTATGAACAAAATGCTGAATTAGTTTTCTGGTATATTTTTATTTGTGTCAAGTAGAATTTTAGTTTGTGCTAGCTTTTTAAAAGATCAATAGGTACATGCATTAAATTAAGAGCATGTGTTTATTATTTTCAGCATGCATGTACACTAACAGAAATAAAATTACCAGTATGAAATCACATTCCAGAATCCAGCCCCATGGACGAGTTTCCTTGTGTTTAGCTCTTGAAATCTCACAAAATGCTCAATAACAGTGGCTCTACCATGAATTTAAACTTCAATAGGGCTGATACTTGTCTAAACTAACTTATGTAAAAATAAATGAATATAAACCGAAATTGTGCATGAATGCATTGCAACAGTTTAAAATGTTGCTGTGAACATTGGGTGTTTGACAGGCACTGATAGCTGAATACACAATACTTTTATCTTTTGAATAATGTAAATTAAATGTGCATGGGCGCTCACACACATACACAAATACAGCTGGTTATTATTCCTGTCTTTGGATTAGAAAAAATGATAAGAAATTTTTAAATGTCTCTAAGGCTTCTCTACTTAAAACACAGCCGAAGTTTCAACTTGCAACATTATGCAGACATACACTGTTTTCAAAAATAAATTAAAATTAGGCAATTGTTTCAAAATAACTTGGTGTTTGGTGATATTGGGAATATAGTGATAATTATAGGAAATACGATCTCTTTCTAATTAAACATAGTCTGTGATGTTCATGCATATTCATGCTTTATGTTGCTTATTGCCACCAATCATCATTCAGGGGAAATTATAACTGTGCCCTCCAATTTTCTGGGCCAATAATTTTCTAGGCATAATTCCCAATCATATACTTAGAAGAACACTTTAGAAGTTATAAATGTATCATATTTGCTCAACAGTACTTGTAAATGGCCAATTTTGAGTAATGATAGTCACACAAGAATAGTAGCAGAATCACTTGGACATGTCATATATTTCTCTTTTATATCAGACAATCAACAGATAATGCAGATAAATAATATCTGGGTAACATTAAGCTCTAGTCTGATTTAGCCATTCCAGGTAATAAACCAATGTGATTTTTAAACTCAGCCCCCTTTTTTGGGACAGTGAAGCATTAGTTGAAGTAACTGGGTATAAAGTAGGTTGGCAATTAAGCAAAACTCTCTTCTTGTACTGAAATGTTAAAAGAATGGAGAGAAACAATATGCTGAAATTATTATTACTATATAATATCGGAAAGGCAACACTAGATTGCCTGCCATAGGAGGTACATATGAGCCATAATGAAATCAGGATAAAAAGTAAACTAGACTGTGATTTATTTACCATTGTATTATACTAGGATTCACGCTTAATTGAGAGTTGATATTTTACATCTAACCTCTTCATTTGACGAAAGTAGCAATTTGTATTAATATATACATATAAAACATTGTTCTGTGGCTATTTCAGGAAGTGTGAAAAAAAGCCTGTCTCCTTCAAATTTAGTATTGTTAAGTGCATCAGATTTTTAAAAATTAAAATTATCCCTACCTGCTGAGCAATTGATTAAGATATTATTTTAAACATGTTATGCTTTGAAAGAAAAAGTAATTTTTTTAAAAAAAAATGAGTATATAATGGGAAATCAGACCATGCCCAAAAAATCCTGGGCAATTTTTTTTCTCTTTCAGTTCTCCTTGAGAATAGCCAATGGGGTGGGGGGGGAATAGAAACTTGACCGTGGAACAAATCACCCCAATATTTTCATTCTAGGCATAAATAACCAGTTTCAAATTATTCTACTGCAGACACATTATGCAAAGGTCTCTGGGGAAAGCTCTGATGCTGGGAAATATAGAAGGAAAGAGAAGAAGAACGTCATCAATAACAATAACAGAATTGGAAGCCTTCTGCTCACATAGGAGACATAGACTATTTCTGACAAATGGCTGTCCAGTCTCTTCTTAAAAGCCTCCAGTGATGGAGCACCCACAACTTCCAAAGGCAGTTTGTTCCACTGGTTGATTGTTCTCACTATTAGGAATTTCCCCCTTAATTCTAGGTTGTTCTCTCCTTGATTACTTTCCATCCATTATTTCTTTTTTTTTGCCTTCAGATGCTTTGGTAAGTAAATTGGCCCACTCTTTCTTGTGGCAGCCTTTCAAACATTGGAAGACTACTATCATGTTATTACCACTTGCTCATCTTTTCACTAGGCTAGGTATACCCAGTTCCTGCAATCGTTCTTTGCATGTTATAGCTTCCAGGCCCCTAATCTTTGTTGCTCTTCTGTGAACTATTTCAAAAATCTCCACATCTTTTTTTTTTGTATTGGGGGTGACCAAAACTGGACGCAGTATTCTAAGTGTGGCTTTATTAAATGATACTATTACTTTGTGTGATATTGATTCTATCCCTCTGTTAATGCAACTTACTATTGCATTTGCTGTTTTAGCTGCTGCTGCATACTGCTGGTTCATGTTTAAACTCCAAGATCCTTCTTACAGTTACTATGATTGAACCAGGTTTGATCTAATCTACACCTGTACTTTTGGTTCTTCTTGCCTAAGGGTAAGACTTTGCTTTGTTTTTTTGATGGTTTGTGTGTTTGTTTATTTCAGAAGTGGTGAAATAACCTGAAGGTTCAGTTGAGGACACATCTCCTGGGTAAAATCTCCAGGTATACCTTTGTAGTCTTCACATCAAAAAGAAATCAATTTAGAACTAATTTAGAACTTTTCTAACAATGATACAGATTGACCAGTGGAATAGCTTGCCTTCAGAAGTTGTGGGCACTCCATCACTGCAGTTTTTTAAGAAGAGACTGGACAGCCATGTATCTAAAATGGTATAGAGTCCTCTGCTTAAGCAGGGTGTTGGAATAGAAGACCTCCAAGCTACCTTCCAACTCTATTATTCTGTATTCTATCTAATATCCATAATCAAATAATTCACACACACACACAAATATTCTATCGATGGAGACTAAAGTTTACTGGAAGTGCTTCTTTGCTTTTCAGAAAGAAAATACATTAGTATCGCTTTAATATCTTTAAATATATAAAAATCTCCAATTGTGTGAAAGCAAAACCTGTGTTAACATTAAATATGTAAACTTTAGCTTATTTTCCTTCAATGGTACACTGGAACTTGTGTTTTTTGTAGCTTGCTTCCATTTTTCATTTTAATATATGTTTGTTGCCGCTAGTCTAAACTTTTGCAATTTTTTGTTATACTGTATATAATTGTTTCATGTCACAGAAAACAGAATATATTTTGTTCAGTTTTCAGCATTGTACACATTTTAGCAATAATTGTTAGAATGAAACGATGCATATCTGTTTGAATAAAGATTTTTCTTTCCCTTTTTTTGCTTTTTAGAAAATCTATTCAGTTTTTCTAATACAATTCATTCATTGGATGTCACTTAGGACATGCAATAAGCAGGAATTCGGAGTCTTTTTTATCTCCCACAAGAGGCAGACTCCTCTTTAATGGAAATTGTACATGGAAAACTGTTCATCTATGAATGTATTTCATTGATACTTAAGCCATCCTGTTTTAAACCAATCTTACAAATGATTCCAATGGCATCTGCAGGAAGGGCTTGATGACAGAACAAGAAGCAGCATACAGGACAATGCTGTCACACAGATGTTCTTGCATAGATAGTTTTAATACAAACATATACAGTACAGTAAGTTGGATACATGTGCTGTGATACAAACATTTTTCTTAACTTTCTCTCTCCCAGTGGACAGCTATCTGTACCCTTATGGGTAATTAGATATAGATGCAGATTAAAAGAATTGGAATGGACTTTGTAGGTCATCTAGTCTAACCCCTTGCCCAAACAGACCCTACACCATTTTTGACAGATGGCAGTCTACCTTGAAAGCTTCGAGTGATCAAGCTCCCACAAGTTCTGAAGGCAACTTCTGTTCCATGGGTTGATTGTTCTCACTGTCATAAAATTTATCCTTACTCCCAGGTTGAATCTATCCTTGTTCAGTTTCCATCCATTATTCCTTATCTGGCCTTCAGGTGCTTTGAAAAAAGATTGACACCCCCCCCCCTTCTTTCTATGGCAGCCCCTCAAACACTGGCTATCATGTCTCCCCTGATCCTTCTCTTCACCAGACTAGCTATGCCCAGTTCCTGCAACCATTCCCCATAAACAAACTTCTACTTGAAATTCAGGCCCTAAATTATTTAGTCATTTAAGCCACTGAGGTGCGCACACAGATTTGTCTAATAACCTTGAACACTCTTCCTCAATTTGGTGACTCTAGAGATATCAGCTTTTGTCCAGGAATTGTAACAACCCATCTGGATGGTACAAGGTTGGCAAAGGGTTGCAGGTGGAGAGAATAACTGATGGAAGACCACCGGGGTTCTTGTTTAAATTCATTGCATGCCCTGGTTGACTTCTTCTTACATTCGACATATACAGTATTATCCACACACTGGGTAGTTTTTATATATTTATTTATTTTCTTTTTTCCTGCACCAAGCAGGTGAAGAGTCCACTTTTTTTCCTAGATCAACTAAATATTTATCAATTGGTTGTGACAGGAATTGATTGACTGGATTGTCTCCTGAACCTGATGTCATCAGCTGAGAGATGACATTACCTGATGTCATCAGCTGAGACCTCACTGGAAACAGTTATTGACCCAAAGTCACCCAGTCAGTGTCCTAACATTTATTTATTATTTATTTATTTGTCAAAAGCTTACAATACAACAGAAAAAAGAATAAACATAAGTTTAAATAAGTTAAATATGTTTCTTTAAATAAGTTTAAAGAAATAGGAACTAATAATTGGGGACAATAGGACAGGGACAGTAGGCACAATTGTGCGCTTATGCACGCCCCATACAGACCTCTTAGGAATGGGGTATGGTACATAATTCTAGACTAGAACTAGCTCCAGTTTCCATCTGGAATTTTAACTATTAGACCAAAGTGGCTCTCATTTGCAGGTAGTCCTTGACTTATGACCATGTTTGAGACCAAAATCGATGTTGCTAATCAAAAAAATTGTTAAGTGAATTTTACCCTGTTGGAAGAAATATCCTTCTGGGTTCAGTTCCAAGTGGGGAAGAAAGACACTGGAAAAATGGAAGGCACTTGGAAAGATAGTTTATTGATAAACAGGATGAGTTCCTGGTCAGAAAAGGGAAGAGATGCTGAGAGTACCTGGGTTTTATACAATCTCTGGCTTTGAACTTTCTGGGGCACAGGAAGATTATCCTGATTGGTTGCTGTTAGAGGTCATAGCTAGCTTTGTAGGTTGTCTGTGTGCTAAGTTTAGTTGAAACGTGGGTGGTGGTGCAATGAAGGGCAATTGAATGGCTCTGCCTGAAGGAGGTAGACCTTTGTTATGTAGAATAGACTGGCCCAGGCCTTAATGGCCCATTAACAAAGATGGGAGAGGGGGTTGAGTTTCTGTCTCTCTGAGTTTCTACTTCTCTTTTAGGGGAAATATTCTGCCTTTTTAATATATCCTAAAGTATTTCATTTTTCTGAGAAAGGGGTGGGTTTTAACTTCCAACAACCCCTTTTTACAACTCCTTCTTGCTATATTTGTTAACTGAATCCCTGCAGCTGTTAAGTTAGTAACCCAATTGTTGAGTGAATCTGGCTTCCCCATTGACTTTGCTTGTCAGAAGGTTGTAAGAGGGACTCACATGACCCTGGGATCCTGCAAACATTCATAAATGTGAACCAGTTGTCAAGCATCCAAATGTAAATCAGGTGACCATGGGGAAACCGCGAACAGTCGTAAATATGAAAAATGGTCATTTTTTAAAGTCATTTTTTTCAGTGCTGTTCTAACTTTGAACAGTCACTAAATGAACTTTTGCAGGTTGAGGACTACCTGTAATCATTTATTGATTCATCAAATTAAATGATCTTTATCTCACAAGAAGTGGTTTTGGGCAGTGTACAACAAAAGTAAGTAAGTAAACAAACAAAACAATAAACATGTCAAACACAGAAATATATATAGCAGAGCATTGATATACATTTATTCAGCCATTTTGGTGTATTTTCCATGATACAAATCAAAGTGCCTATAACTTCTGAATATTTTAAGAAGTACAGATGCCAATTTTTTTTTCTTTTTAACCACATGCATACTATAAAAAAAAACTATTTTGTACCTGAATACTGATGCTGGACTGCAATATAAATTGGGAGCTGACCTGATCCTGCAGTATCCTTAGCTGGTTTATCAGGTTGTCACAGAACAACCTCTGTTGTGTATTGTAGCCCACAACCTGTTGACTCTTCTCACAGGAAACCAAACACTCATCCTATTGTACAGTATTGCAGCCCTCCGTTAATCTGCTTATTTCACCAGCAGTGTATCCTAAATCTCAACTAAGCATGCTGAAAAAGTATTACAGCAATGGAGCATGTAATGTATATCGTGTATGTCTGTGAATATGTATGTGTGCAGCAGTTAATGCTTTCATACAAAATGCAGAATGATTGCCAATTTTTTGAAGAGTGTAAAAGGTTACCCAATGCTCCATTTCTCCCAGTGTTCTAACATAATTCTACTGTATGCACGGCTGTGAATACAGGGCCTGTGGGAGTCTTGGCTTGAAAGCTACCTGGCAGCCTGCAAACAGAGAAGGTATGTGTGCTATTTAAGATTGGGCTTGTATTATTGAATGAACAGCATCTGTGAATAAATGAGATTTTGAATGTAAGAAACTGCAGCCATGCCAGCCTTTTTTCTGCACAGATGGGTCTATGGCCAACCAACAAGGAGCAGAATCTGTTGTGGCCTGCCAGCGTCTAGAGAGCTGGCAGCAGATTTGGACAGTGAGGAGGTTGGGGAGGAACATGGGCCAGTCCTGGAGTCTGGGGAAGGCTCTGGTGAGTGCTCTGCATCAGACGCAGAGATGGGATCAGGGCCAACCAACAATTATCAGCTGCCTTTGAAGTTGGAGATCAGTGGGGCAGAAGCTGGAGCCTGTTCCTGATGTCTGCATGCGCAGAGCCACTAGGAGAAGGGTAAACTTGGGAGTAAACTAATAGGTGGACAGTGAGTGGCCCCTCCCATAGGGAATAAATAGGAGTGAAAAGTGAGTGGTGTTTGCAGGAGACAATTAGTTCGTTTAATTAGTGTGAAGATTTGTTTGTCACAGAAACTCCTTGCCAAGTATTTCTTGTACAGCGTTGCGCTTGGAAGCTATCAGCCTGGCAACTCTCCAAACTTCATAAGGTCCGTGGTTGCAATTCACCCTTGAAAGACTGTTTGTCAGGACTTTGCTGGATGTGAGTGATAGGAATTCACATTAGCCGAATAAAAATGGGGTTTGTCAGGACAAGGAGTCTGTTTCGTGATTTTGGGAAGCCTAGGTCTGAACAGAATCAGACCAGATTGTTGTGTTCAGTACTTGAATGAACATAATCAGATCACAACTATTTGGCCATAATTACTCTCTCTCCCTCCTTCCCTCCTTTCCTCCCTCCCCCTCTCTCTCTGTGTGTAAAACCTCAATAAAAATACTATCATAAAAATTGCATCTCCAGATAGATCTAGACTGCAACTATCCATGCAGCCACTAGATGGCAGCAAAGATTTTCCATGACTCTTTGCTACTGTCTAACAATGGCTGAGATTGTTGCTGCCCTGATCTAGTGGCCCTGTTAAAGAATAAACTAGAAAGATGTTAAAAATAGTCAATTGTAAATGAAAATACAATATTTCCCTAGGAATTCCTAACATATATGGAATTTAAAACAAATTCCCCCAAGGGAACTCTTCTTTGATAGTTGTTTGCTTTATCCATCTCTTCCTGACTTTAAATAAATATATTGTATTCACGGTGTAGGTAGGTACTGATCATCTCTTTAAATAAATATACTGTATTCATGGTGTAGGTAGGTACTGATCATCTCAGTGGTGGGATTCAAATATTTTTACTACCGGTTCTGTGGGCATGACTTTGTGGGTGTGGCAGGGGAAGGATACTGTAAAATCTCCAGTCAGAGGTGGTATTTGCCAGTTCTCCGAACTACTCAAAAT
>JANHFN010006003.1:44966-68255 GCA_032468175.1 Toxicocalamus goodenoughensis | reverse complement strand
CAAAGTGGTTTCTATTTTTCTACTTGCATTTTTACATGCTTTCAAACTGGTAGGTTGGCAGAAGCTGGGACAAGTAATGGGAGCTCACTCCATTATGCGGTGCTAGGGATTTGAACCACCAAACTGCCGACCTTTCTGATCGACAAGCTCAGTGTCTTAGCCACTGAGCCACCATGTCCCCTAAGGGTCATAGAAAGTGCATTTCAAAAAGAGGGCACACTATATGCAGTGGAATTCTTTCCTTATTTAGAAACAGAAATACAATAATGATGATATTATCCATTCAGTCACGTTCAACTCTTGGCAATTGTATGGGCCAGATCTCTCCACATCTTTCAATCTTACACTATTATTTTGAATTTTTCTATGCTCTGGCTAGTGTCAACTTCGATGGTGAGAAATAAATATATGTATAATTTAATGTATTGATGGTGTTGCATTTAATTTTAAATAATGTAATAAATCAATCAGGAATCATATAATGTAGATAATATTCTTGGTACCGTCTTGTACAGAGATGCCACTATATAAATTGAGTCCATGTGTTTTGCAATATTGAAACATTGTTCTGTACCAAATTCTAAGGTCATATATTAATAATTCAATGTATTTCTTCAAAATAACCTTTCTGCAAATATATCTTGTTTATTGCAATATACAAATGATTTGTGTTTTTTCCTAGATGGCTTGACCCAGTGATGCAATTTTATTGTTGCATTGTTTAGTATTGAGATTCTCAATGTGTATCATGAAAAACTTCATTATATCTGATGCTGCCTTGTTGATTTTAGCACAATTGTTGGCCTCAATCTGGTGGCAACAAATACCAGTGTTCACAAGGAAATTCCAAATTTGAGAAAATTGTCTTAAACTGAACTTAAACTTTACGAACTAAAACATAAACCCAGATACATAAAACCAATATCAAGATTCTAACCTGAATGTAGATGTGATATGAACATATCTATATTATATTACAACCTGTCTTAGGAAATCAGCTATGTAGTAGTTAAGTAATAGCATAAGCATGGCAAAGTATTGATAGGCATACACCATACTTCTTGGTGTGAAAAGCTGTAGGGCTGCAGGGGCAATGATAGTACCAATTGGCCTAGGTGGGCCCAAGAGTTGGGTTGTTGTAGATTCTTTCTCTCTCTTTTTCTACTTCGGAGAATGTTGTAATGTCTAAGCCTCTTTAAAACTTAAACTAAAAGCATTGTTAACAAGTATGTGTAGCTAAGAGTATTGAGTTGAAGGGTTCCTAGTTTCCACTTGTAGGTGAAAATGTTGTCCTGTTTATTAACTATTAAGCCAAGTCCCAGATAAGAACAGATGATACTGCAGCATGCAGGATGGAGATTACAGTTGTCAATAATATAGAAAATAGTAGCCAAAAGTGTAGCCCACACAATACAAGATAGTTAAATAGGCAAATACCTATTCTACAATTAACCAACAACTGCACTTTTCTAAGACCCTGGCACTAAAAAAATATGATGACTACCAAAGTGGGTAATGAAACAACTGCAAGTGTAAAACCAAGCTAAGGATAGTTTATGAGTGCACTATGAGTGCATTATGAGTGTAAAATAGCGGTATTATATGTATCAATTTCATGTATTCATAACTATGTTTATACTTATACCTGTTATCTTATAATCACTCAACAAAATAAAATAAATAAAATAAAGTAAAATAAAACAAAAATCTTTGGAGCATTAATTTATGGACAGTTATTTTTGTAGATCAGACACCACAGGTTGTTGACCAACCAGTAAAGAAATAGGGAGGATCTGTAACAAATTCTTGTTCCTTTTTAATAAAGAGTTCATTTCAAAGTTAAATCCCTAGTGGCTCTATTTCATAGAAATATACAAATAGTCAATTTATCATCACTACATGGTTATTAGATTTTTGCCATGTTTTCAGCACCAAGATGGCTACTGTTTGTTTGTTTGTCTGTCTGTCTGTGTGTTTGTTTATTTGTTTCCATTATGTCAACCATTCTCCTTCTTGTCTCACATGCTTTTTCTTATTGAGATGACTGGCCTCTCAGCGTTCATCGTTATCCACTGATAGATTGGAGTCTATCAGGGTTAAATATTTATGTTTCAAAAGAGCCTTTCTTGGGTGACATGAAATAATTTCCTTCTTAGGAGCTTTATGAAGCTTAATGTTCTTCTCTTTCACATAGCAATCATTTAATGAGCTGGAGTTTGAACAAAACTCAGGAAGTAAAGATTTACTTGTTTCTGTATTGGGAGAATTTTATGTAAGGTTTCTTAATGACAGTGGCGAAGTGGGTCTGCTGAATTATCTAGCTTTTATAAGAAGTGAGCTTTATTTGGCATCTTTAAAATTAGTTTCTGCACATACATTTCAAGATAGAAAGCAGAAATACAAAATCTTCAAAAGTATTTTTAAGGCAGACCTTCGGGTCAAAGAAGAATTGATACTTATTCTGTGCACTGTGAAAAAGAAAACCTTGGCAATGAGAGATTATTTGAACAGGGATAAAGTAGAAAATTCTATGGCTAAAATAATGAAAAAAGCTTACACAAAGAACTGTGCAGCCACTGTTGCTAAAATATCATATTCGACTAATCATATCATTACATGAATTCTAACAGGATTCAACAGAATCTTATTTTTTAATGTATAAATACTATTATACTGAAGGAGAAATCCTTATGTATTAATTTCACTCAGAGTTTTCCTTCCACTTACACATTGCTGGATTGTGTTCGTTAATCTGGAAGAGAACTAACTACTTATCCTTTGGAACTTTCAGTGTTTAGGGTCAAACTGTCATAATTCTCTGTAATAGTAATGCTGATTGTGTGTTTGAAGAATGCTGGTAGATGAAGTCCACATATTTGGAGCAGCGGTGGGATTCAATTTCTTTTCATTACTGGTTCTGTGGGTGTGGTTTGGTGGGCGTAGCAGGGGAAGGATACTGTAAGATCTCCATTCCCACCCCACTCCTGGGGGAGGGTTATTGCAAAATCCCCATTCCCTTCCCACCCCACTAACCTGCTTTCCAGCTCCGTTCTCCTGTGCGGGGCAACAAAAAAAGACCGAGGTGGGACTCAGGAGGTAGAGAAAAGATGGGGACAGGACCAGTCAGAGGTGGTATTTGTCGGTTCTACGAACTACTCAAGATTTCCACTACTGGTTTTCCAGAACTGTTCAGAACCTGCTGAATACCACCTCTGATTTGGAAGTTGCCAAGGCTAGGGACACTAGAACCAAACTTAGTTACTCATGCAAATCCTGAAAAAGGTGGTGTGTCAGAAGAAGTGAAATGAATTTGCAGCAACATGATCAAAGCCCCATCCCCTCTAACACACCCATCTGTGCACCATGTATTAGCAGAACACATGGGGTTTCAATCCAAGTGGCACGGCTACCAGCTTGCCTTTTTTAATGCTTCCCCCGTAAGCACCATTATCATGTATGAAAAGCTTCAATAGATGCAATACTCAAGGAGTAAAGAGGTAAAGCAATATTCAAAATCATAAAGGATCTACATCAGTTTAATCATAAGATATATTTCATTTTAGATAGATGACTATATTTCCATTGTACATGGAGCAAAGTTTGGTGTAATGATTAAGGCACCAAGCTAGGAGCCTGATGGTGAGTTATAGTTTTTCCTGGACTACAAAATCAATGCAGTAACCCAGGGCCAGTCCGCCTTAGGAAGAAGGCTAAAGCAAAATACTTCTGAAAAGCCTTGATGAAAAATAACTGCAGTCACCAGGAGTTCAAAAATAACTTGAAGTTGCAGGCAAACAATGAGCTAATTGACTTTGAGACGGCCCTGTGTGTAGTATGACATAAACCCTCACAATATTCCACATCATTCTATATCTTTCTCTAATTGAAGCATAGGAATTGATTTGGCAATGACAACTTGTCTTTTGTCTTTTTCTTTGAAGAAATGTTTCTTATTATATAAAGAAGTACAGAGTTTAATTGTAGGGCAAAGCAATTTAAGTTTAAGCAATTAGGCCTAGATATATCGATTGAACTTTGTTCCTATCAAATCAATGGAAATTAAGCCATAACTACCTTGTTCCTTTAGTTTCAAAGAAACCAATGAGTTTCACATCCCAATAACATCGGATGGATCCAATGAACAGTAGTTATTGGAAAAAGCGAAGCTATATTAAGTTAGTAATTTTGACATTGGATGTTTCAAATCCAACTGTGTTCAATAACACAATGTTTACAGAACAGGAAGAATCAGTATAGGACATGCTTTAGCATAATGAGATAGTTAGAAAGTTATTTTGGGAATCAAATCAAACAAAATCAAGTAATTAAAGAACTGACAGCAAATATGTTAAGACTTGTAATAGCTGTTTAATTTTTAGTTTAATAAATATTTTACAAGTAAAGATCCAATGCAACATTGCATAATAATTATATATGTGTTTCTGTATGTATATGTGTTTCTGTATGTATGTCTAGACCTGTGTGCGTGCACACACAAACACATTTCCCTGATTTCCAAAACAGATTACATCCCTTTTAGCAAAGGAGGATCTTCTGCCATGATGTTATAATTTGGAGTGAATGCTAACAAACAATAACAATGTAAAATGTGTAACTGAAAAAAAATAATTTTCCATGAACCATGAGCCATTTGATACACCCTGGTATCTTCCATGTTTATCTTGCAGCACATTTTCAAAATCATTAGCATAATACAGATATGTTGTGGCCTACCAGCAGCTGACAAGGAAGTTGGGGAGGAATCTGGACCAGTCTTGGAGGCTGAGGAGGGCTTGGATGAGGGCTTTGCATCAGAGGCAGGGATGGGGCCCGGACAGGCTGACAGTCATCAGCTGCCTTCAGACTCAGAAAGCAGTGAGGTGGGGAGTGTCTGGAACCGGTTCCCAACCTGCACATGCACAGGGCTACCAGAAGACAAAAACAATTGAGAAAGCAGGGTCTACTCAGGAGTAAAGCCATACCTGGGAGATGATTGGTCCTTCCCATAAAAGAGGAGTGAACGGGATGTGACCTTTTGCAGGAAGCAATTAATTCGGCTGGTCAATTCAAGCTTTGAAAAGTTCTGTTTGACTCTGTGTCAAGTTTGGCCTTGCCATGTGTTTGGCAATTAGTTTTCTGGCAGCATTCCAAGTGTGATAAGGTGGGTGTTTATAAACATTCCCCTGAAAGACTGTTTGTGAAGCCTTGCAGGCTGTGATTGAATGTAATTCACAGCCATGGGAATAAAACAGGTTTTCCTGGAACTAATATTGTGTTTTATGCTTTCTTAGGAAACCTAGGTCAGAACAAAATAGTCCTCAATTTGGAACCATTCATTTGAAGTTACAACAGTGCTGGAAAAAAAAGTGACTTAAAACTGGACCTTACATTTACAACCGTACAATTCATGTAAGCAGAACTTGGACACCTGGAACCAAGATGTACTTACAGCATTCCTGGATAATGTGATTGCTGTCATGCCACACCATATAACTTTATATACTATTGTGTCCTATCTAGTGGCCAGCGAGATAAATATGCCCCAAGTATATTGTTAAACTGATTTTCCCTGGTTAGTGCAACTCAGCAGTCACCTACCATCAGTTCATGTAGCAACCCAGGATGAAGGAATAAAGAACTCAAGTTTCTAATTTTGTTTAAGCTTGTTGAGAAAATATGATTATACATACACCTCTCATTTTAAAAAGAAATGTTATCATAAAGCAAATCTTCCTTTTAAAGAAGAAAGGAAAATGATGTAGCACAGACATATAGAGGAAACTTCCAAAATGTGGTCCATACCAGTGGTGGTATTCTACCGGTTTGGCCTGGTTCTGCTGAGCCGGTAGCAGCGATGAGCAGCAGAGACCGAACCGGTTCTCTCCAATGCTCTGCTGTTGGGCCCACCTTCCCACCTGGGCTCCCATACTTACCTTTATGTCCTGCTTTTGAAGCGCAGCTGCTTTACGCGGCAAGCAGATTGTCATGCGGCAGATGCTGAAGCAACAGGGAGAGGGCAGGATTGCAGGAGGTAAGTTGGAAAGCCTCTGCACTTACGCAAAGTACGCATTTGGTACGCATGAGCACGCAAAGTGTGTGTGCGCGCGGACAAAGCGCACCCACCAAGCCACGCCCACCAAACCAGTGGTAAAAAAAAATTGAAACACACCACTGATCCATACAGTAAAAAAAAACAAAAAACACCATATTCTATGAGCTAAGTGTGGTTAATGTGTGCCGCAATTGCCATGTAAAATGAATCTTTTGCTTGCTATGTTAAAATGATAACCCACTTTTGAACTAAGCAGAAGGTATGCTTAAGGAGAAATGTTTTTCATCTAATATGTGCAAATTTAATTTGCCTAAACTGCTCATATATTTGCAAATTACGTCATCTATTAGCATTTCATTCCCAATGAATGAAGTTGCTATTGCAGGGAAAGGCACTTAAATCAAAGAAGTTGTCTGCTAGCATGAGCTCAATTTAGTAGCTGTATACTTAAGGCTTGGGCACGTGAATGTAAAAGACACCTTCTCACACCTCTTCTACTTTCCTCAGTTGAAAAGGACTGAAGGATTTCTGAGAAGACACTCGTAAATCCTTCAATCCTTTTAAACTGAGGAAACTTCACTCATAAACTTCACATAGTGCAGTTCCCATTTGAGAGAAGACCATTTGGCCTTCTACTACTGGTCCAAAACTTGAATAAACAGATTGAAATTATGAAACTAATTATTTGGGACCAAGTCCCATTAGACCTGAATGAGCTTTACTCAGAGTAATGTATAGACATAGTAAAGCATCAACAGCAGTGGTGGGATTCAAATTGTTTTACTACCGGTTCTGTGGGCATGGCAGGGGAAGGATACTGTAAAATATCCAGTCAGAGGTGGTATTTGTTGGTTCTCCAAACTACTCAAAATTCCACTACTGGTTCTCCAGCACTGGTCAGAACCTGCTGAATACCACGATCAACACAACTCTTTCTGTACAGGTAGCTTTACAGGCAACAAACAAAATAACCAGTTGTCTATTAATATTGACATTGCATTGTATGTTTCATGATGAATCTGATTATATTAATATTACCTAGCTCTGAAAAAGAGGGGGTGACACTCTCCAAATACTGTGTTCATTTTATAAAGTTGGTGGAAACAAAGATTAAGATAATGGTGCCCCCTTCCTATTCCACATTCAACTGGTCAGTGGATCTTTCTTCCATTCTAATAAGGAAGGGGATTGCATCATCTATCATCTGGAATAGAGAGCCTAGTTTAGCAATGGACATTTCTCCCCATTCTTCATTATAATATTTTTCTCTGCTTCTCCACCTCAGCCATCTGAAATGACCATCACATTTTGTTTAATGATAAGGCCAGCCCAGACATATCCCTCCTCTAATCTCAATATGTATGTATGCAATGTATTGTTGTTGTTAGCTGCAAAATCATGTCCGACTCATTGTGACACCATGGACAATGTTCCTCCAGGCCTTCCTGTCCTCTACCATCCTCCAGAGTCCATTTAAACTTCAGTGACCACCCAACCACCTCATTCTCTGCCGTCCCCTTCTATTTTTGCCCTCAATCTTTTGCATGCATGTATATAAGTGTGCATATGTATGTAATCATATGTGTGTGCATGCATGCATGCACTCACACACACACAGAGAGAGAACATGCTTTCCTGTTCTGCTAAAGAAAGGAAATACCAATATCTACTTGTTTTTAATATATTATTAGTTCTACATCTGAAATGTCTCTAAGATTCCTTTCTAATCCCTTTCAAACATGTCAACCTGTGCATGAGTCTCTATGTATTTAATCAACCAATTCCAAAACAGTCATTATTCAGCTGAGAACACTGTGATAACAAGAAAGATTCAGATTACACAAAGCAGGGTGATCTTATCTGCATTGTGGGCTCCTTTGAGAGGGGAATTGAAGCAATCCAAATGCCAGATCAACTCCCAATGTTGATATTTTCTTTTCCAAGAGAGAAAAGGTACTTAGGTGAGACACACAAGCAAAATGTAGACTGTGAGTGACTGTTTATTTAGTTTGTATATTAATTTCCTTAAGCATGCATACTTCTATCACTTCAGTTTGGGTAAATAATTTAAATAAAAAAGTGAAATCTGGAATATACATAATATATGAAGTGTGTGCATGTGTGCATCTCTCTCTCTCTCTCTCTCTCTCTCTCTCTCTCTCTCTCTCTCTCTCTCTCTCTCTCTCTCTCTCTCTGTGTGTGTGTGTGTGTGTGTGTGTAGCATATGGCCTGTTACTTGTGGGACTTCCTATCTCCCATAGCATCTGCCTAGCCAATTCAATCATGCAGAGTTGGTGCATTCACGGTTCCTTCAATTAAACAATGTCATCTATTGGGATTCTAGAAGTGCAACTTCTTTGTGGCAGCACCTGCCCTCTGGAATGAAATCCCACAACCCCTCCCTCCCCCACTAAGGTCCATATGGCCCTTCTCTCCAATTTGTTTAGAAGAACTGTGAAGACCTGGTTCTTTATCCAGACTTTGGGTGAAGGAAATTGATACTCCTTACTTCATTTCCATCCAGTCTATCATTCTTGTCATGTTTTCTCCCCCTTTTAATTTGTTTGTTCTAATGTCCTTATTTTAATAATGAGCCACCTAGAGTTGTTGGGAGTCAGGCAATATACAAGTTTAATAAACACAAACCCAGACACAAACATGCATACATAGGTACGTACATACATATATATACATACATACATACATACATACATACATACATACATACATACATACATCACAGGTTCCTATTTCAAGATTCCAGGTGGTTTATAAGCTTAATGAAATCATATTAACATTTATCAATATAGAAATAATAAAACAAGAACACTAAAAATTAAAAATAAATGGATTCTGCTTGGAAAATGAATAACACTTTACTAATCATTACAGGAGGGTCAAATATCACTTCAGCATTATAAGTCAAAGTGGCAGAAGAATATTATAAATGAAATGCTCTCCTAAAACTTCTCACCTAGTATTCTTGGATTTCAAAAGGATAAAGATGTTATTAAACTGATTGATTAAAGGTAAATTTCAAAGATTTATCAACCTCTCAATGAATCCCTCTGGAAACATAAACATAGATGTTTACAAATTCCAAATCTCAATGTTAATTCTATCACTTTAATGATCTCCCCTTGGTATTCTTCAGTATTGTAGTATTTAAGCCTACCAGAGCTTATGTCCATGCAAATCAGATAAGAATGAAGACTTATGGTATGCTGCTTTGGGTTATGTTGCTTTGTATTACTGTACACATTTTATCCCAGTTCTCAATTGTAATAAAAATCAACCATTCAGGTATTCAGACAACTGGAGACACGTGAACAATAGAAAAGAGCTTTATTCTGAAGCTTTTGAAAAAGCGAATTATGCTCATGAGCAGAAGACATGGTTCCCAGGAAAACTGGGGTTTCAAATATACAGTCTCTGCCCCTTTCTGGGTTCATAATCTATCCATCTCTCTATGCAACACCCCTGTTATTATTGTAGCTTAACATCTGCTTCCTAAATCTATTTATCGGTTTCCATTTCCAGTAATCTCCATCATTAACATAACCTGGACAAAATAACCTGCCAAATATATAACCCTTATACAAAACAATAGAGAATCCTTACATAATATTCCAGTAATTTATCTTAGGTTAATACAGAGGTTAAAAATGGTGTTACCATTGCTTTATATTTTCACAGTTATAATTCTACATATAAGATCAGCTTTGGTTAATTCAGTCATTTGTAAAAAAGAAGCAAATGTCCAGCCTACCGAGATAAATTTTTAATTTGTTTTACTCAATTTCAGCTCACTAGGATTCTAATAGTTATATCCAAAAATCATGCTTTTGGTCTAATCAGCAAATCAAAAGTTATTTGATGTCTAAACCTACGCTCCTAACAATGCTTGGTATTTATGTATGTATGTAGGTAAATACAGTATGTATATTCATACATGTATATAAACACAAATTTTAGGTTTTTTTTTAATATACAAGGATACATTGCATTCTGAACCGGTACATGGTTGATTTTAATTAGTTATATGAATTTCAGATTTTTTAAGCTTTATATGTATTAATGTGATAGTGATGTGATGGTGATGTACTGCTTTAAGCTTTTGAATTATATATTTTGTATTCTGGTCTGGCTTAAAACCACAATTAAGATATTCAATGCAAGTATATAAATTTGAATGTAATGTAAGTTTTAATGTAAGTGATAAACTTAATATGCTTACTAACTACTCCACTAATTATGCTTCTTCTTAATAAAAAGTAAAGCATTCTCTCAATCCAGGTGACTTCTTATACATGTGAATGTAGCTCTCTTAGCAATAGCGTAGAAAAGTTCTACTACAGTATTGCCTTCATTGGGATTATTTTTCAGTCCAGCCCAAAGTCCTTGCATTTTATTTTATTTTTTTGGTGATCCCTCATTGAACTAAGATACATAATTGGCCTCCCCTTGTTTCCTTAATTGGCCTCCCCATGTTTCCTTAATTGGAAAAAAACTATAAGTAAATCCTTGAAATTGTGTGCGCAGCAAATATTTTATTGTAATTATAGCAAGACTACAAAATAATAAGGCTCTAGAAAGAGTTCAGAGAAGAGCAACAAAGATGATTAGAGGGCTGGAGGCTAAAACATGATGAACGATTGCAGGGAACTGCATGTGTCTAACAAAGAGAAGGACTAAGAGTGACATGATAACGGTGTTCCAATATTTGAAGGACTGCCACAAAGAAGAGGTGGGTCAATCTATTTTCCGGAAGCATCAGTATGACAAGAAACAGAGGATGGAAACTAATTGAGGAGAGAAGCAATTTACAATTAAGAAGAAACTTCCTAACATT
Source organism: Toxicocalamus goodenoughensis (assembly GCA_032468175.1). Lineage (NCBI taxonomy): Eukaryota > Metazoa > Chordata > Lepidosauria > Squamata > Elapidae > Toxicocalamus > Toxicocalamus goodenoughensis. The sequence continues at coordinate 57,351 of JANHFN010006003.1, read as the reverse complement.
GAGAACAACTAATCAATGGAATGGCTTACCTCCAAAAGTTATGAGTGCTCCATCACTGGAGGCAAGAGATTGGATCGTCATTTGTCCAGATTGTAGGAATATTTTCTTCAAATTATTGAAGTTGACATCAAAATGAGGAAAACATTTATTTCAAATAAACCAGAAGGAAAGATAATTTAAAATCTCTCCAGCAGATCATTTTTTTTCCCAAGGTTTCCCCCAAAAGATTATAATAAATTTCCACCTTTCAGGTTGACCCTTCTGACCATACTGTTTAGCTGGAATTCTTAATCTTTCCACCAAAAACTTCTTCCTTCAGCCCACCTCTAGAGAGATAGAAATATGAAAGCTTTCTACCCAAAATTCGGAACTTCCTAATTTAACAAAGCATTGTGTCTGTCCTAAAGACACAACTGTGTTCCCATATAGTCAAGTGCAAATGCTGAGATATGTTAATGAGAAATTCTCTTAACCAAATATCCTAAACAAAAAAATGAGTTTATTTGGAAACTACATAGAATATTGCCCACCTTTTGGTGTTTTGGAGGGCCCTGGCTTTTGACCCCCTGCTTTTGTTTTCCTTCCTTCTTTTTTCTTCTTTTTCTTTATTCCTTTCCTTCTTTTCTTTATCGCCCTCTTTATCGCCCTTATTATCTGGGCCATCTTTGTACTTTTTATTTTCTGTTGTTCCCTTGTTTTTAAAAGGTTTTAACAATTTCTAAACCACCCAGAAACACTGGGAGTTGGGCAACCTATAAATTTAATAAATAATGTTATACAGGAGAAATCCTCCAAAGTAAAAATCCTAGTCAATAATTTTAAATAAAATCAGTACAGACTAGCTTAAGTAGTTACTTCTTTTAATCTCTATTTCACTTTTAGCACATATTCTTTACATATATTGGTGGGAAAGAGCTCCTAGTCCTCCTTTCCTCTTTCTTTCTTTCTTTCTTTCTTTCTTTCTTTCTTTCTTTCCTTCCTTCCTTCCTTCTTTATTTCTTTCTTTTTCTCTCTCTCTTTCCTTCCTTCCTTTTTCCTTCCTTCCTTTCTTCTTTTCTTTCTTTCCTCTCACTACTTTCATCTGTACACTAATCTTCACTCAATAGAAAATGAACGATAAGTGAAAGTATTTCTCCCAAATATCCAGGTACGATGTACTAGGTCTACCACAGTTCACAAATTATTTTGGACTAAAACTTCTAATAATCCTTGATGAAACTTTCTCAATTTTTCCTCTTTATAAACAGAATTACATGGGACAGAAGATATTTTTAGAGAAACAAAAGCTGAAATTAAACCTGTTCAGTATGGAGTAAGTTCATTAGATCAGTGGTGGGATTCCATTTTTTTTACTACCAGTTCTATGGGCATGGCTTGGTAGGCAATGGCAGGGGAAGGATACTGTAAAATCTCCAGTCAGAGGTGGCATTTGCTGGTTCTCTGAACTACTAAAAATTTCCGCTACCAGTTCTCCAGAACTGGTTAGAACCTGCTGAATACCAACTCTGCATCAGATATATCAGATTGCTACATTTGTTTTACCCTCAAGAGTCTCAAATGGTCTTCTGTCTGCTGGAAATCATTTTATAGTCAGACTTTTATAGAATATGTTGCCAAGCCAATGAAAAAAGGATATTTCTTTGCCACTGAGTTTCTAGTGCAAGACAAGATGACAGTAACCAAAGCATCTTGAAACACAATGTTCCTTATTAAGAGACAGAGATATAAAGAATCCAAAGGTCCAGACTTCAAGAAATGGACATAAAATTCTGAACTTAAGGGAAAATGTGACCATTAGTTCATTAACAAATACGATGAGAGGTGCCTGAAGACTTGTAAAACAGGATGTCTCATGCAAGACCAAAAGACCATTATAGAGAAAATGTACTTTAAAGAAAGTGCTATATATGAAATGAAGCCTGACTTTCCCTAATAAAAGCTGAGAATATGGTACTGGAAATTATACATTTGAAGAATTATCATACCTGAAATCACAATCTGTGGGGAGGGGAATTATTGGAAAAATAGTAGACTGTAATGCTTGATCTCCAATCTATGACCTTCCATTCTTCCTCCAGTCTCCCAATGCGAATTAATTGCTAGATCTTTCAACTAGAAAATACTAAGAAAAGTAATATTGTCATTACACAAAGAGAGTTGGCAAGAGGTCTTGTGATGAAATCAAGATTTTCTTCCCTATTTCTTCCTATATGTGGCATAGAGACCTTTCTGATATAGTGAAAGTGGGGACTCATAGCCCATTCAGACTTGTTTGGGATATAGCAGTAATGAGAAGATACACTACCAAATGTGTTAAACATTATATCAATTATTCATTTGAATTTATTCCAGAAAGGCATTTTGTTTAAGAGAGGGGAAGGAAGAAGAAGAGACAGATACTGTAAATACATCTCAGTCAGCAAGTCAAGTAAGAGAAGACCAATATTTTAAGAAGTATATGATAACCACACTATAAAACAGTAGTTGGAAACCATTATCCAATTAATGAACTTAACTCAAAATCCAATGAAAGTATCAAAAATATAGTGGACATTAACTAATTACAATTACAACTGAGTACATAGAGTCACCAGTAAAGAAAATTCTGACACCAAAAGATATGCTTCACTTATTATTAAAAGAATATTACTTGAGGCAAATTCCAGTAGGATTGTTTAGTTATCATAATACAGAAAGGGGAAAAATGTGTTTGCTTGGATGAAAACTGAAAATAGGCTACTCTGATAAATGAGAAACCATTATTCTTTATAATGAGACTGCAGTGCTCAAATCTTGAAAAATACTAAGACGTTTGCTAATAAGTTCAAGTACAGTACCAATTGTATTTATTGGGTTGCTGTTATTTCAAGCCATTGGTATTACTGAAGTGTCCAGATTTTCCTTTTTTACTTCCTCTAGTTATATAGGATTTAAAGTTTTCAGAATTCCCTTTAACATCACCTCTACTTGTGGGGAGTCCTCGGAATTCTTCCCAGGAAGGATATTGGTTTGGAAAAGCCTGGTGTAATAGTGTACAAGCTACAGATAATATTGACTATTTTTCTATAAAACTCAAGATAAAAATTGCATTTACAAATCCCTGGGTCCAAAATCTAATTGTTCTAAACCATTTGAGCAGGCAGATGCCTGAAAGGATGAATATGAGGTAACCCAGGGATGTGCAGACTCCAAACATATTTGTTTTTGTTCTTGTTTTTCACTACAGTACTAAGATTCACCAGCTGAAATTCAAATTTATGGTCTCACTGGGCTTTGTTAATGCTAAAAGAATTATTAAAGAATGAATCTAGGGCATCAATTTAGTAAAAGATTTAAGCTTGTCCCTAGTTACCCTCTCATATCAGAAACTTTTCTGCAGTATCAAAAATGATTCCCAAGAGTCTGTGCAAAACTTCAAATGCCTAGAAGTTTAAGGGTTGAAATCAAGCAAACCTGTTCCTCACACAAGCAATGCCTCCATATTGCTTCATGTTGCCTCATTTCTAAGGTTTCTTCTAGCAATTACAATCATCAGCAGTTACAATTATCAGAGCCTGTGCATAAACACTATACCCTCACAGAAGATCATTGTGAGACATCCAGGACCAGAAGGGTTGGAAGAGACTTCTGCACATATGCAATATAAGGACAGAAGCATTTTCATGCTACATTATACTTGATAATAGTCAAAAGGCTAAAATGCAATTATGATCTCAGTTTGAGTCTACAAAACTTAAAACCTTCACTGACATAAAACAGTTGCTTTTGTGGAATGAAGAATGTCAATTCAGTGAATCCAAATCACCGTGCACAATCACTGTCAACAAAACTGTCCGAAGCCATCTTGTGCTGCTTCACAGTTGCCACACACTATGGGGAGGGGAAGGATGAGGGGGAAATAACTAGACCATCTCTTAGACAAAATAAAAAGCCCTCCTGTGGGAACCAAGGTCATCCCAACAGGTGGCAATAGGAGGAGGAACAGAAGTGATCAAGGGAGCTTGCCACCTGCTTTGATTGGACAATGTCACCTGTGGACACCTGGGAAGGAAAATTTTGCTCTTTTACTTACATGGAAAACTTTTAGAGGTGGTTTTCACTAGTTGTGCTGATATGATATATCCAGTGGTAAGAACCAGTTTGCTAATTGTGCTCTTTGTGCATGCATGCGCATACACAGCTTTCAAAATTACTTATCTTTGATGTTACTTTGGGGAAGTAACACAACTGAGGTGCGGCAATCCACTCTCAGTATGGGTAAGTACAGCGCAAGGGCAGGTAGACAGGCCCACATGATTATCAGAATGAACTGGTTCAGAGCCAGCTGATCATGGGAGCTAAGGGTTCGCCCGAACCAGTCTGAACCGTGAGAATCCCACCCTTGAATGTATCCAATAAACATGTTCCCTGAGGAACATTCCTGCCTTGGAATTCTGATTTCTTTGGATGCATTACTCAGAATGCTGACAATCACATTACAGAAAAATATATTTTTGTTTCCACCTACCTTTTGTCATTCCAGCAATCTACTTTGATGGTGAAGGGGGGGGGTGACCCTATTGCTAAGCACTTGATAAAGCAACAATCTTAGTCATCACAAAACTATTCAGTGATTTATCATTGTGTCTAATCTGACTTTGGACTCCTGCTCTAGGCTACAAACACATGCATGCACAGCTAAGTTATGGAAATCCCAGGATATTTAAGTTGTGCATTTTGAAGAGTTTGAGCCTGTGTCAACATACATAGCTAGCTATAATTTACTAAACCTATCCAGGCTAGACAAGGCAATGACCTCTATCCCTTCATCAGTTGTGAGAGCAGCACAAGTGCTAAAATGAAAATAGCAATGAAGGATGCCAAACAATTTATCTCTTTCAAGAGCCAGAGCTATCAATCATTTTATCTTCTTTTCTATTGAGATACCTTTTCTTCTCTGTATAAAAAATTCCTTTCGGAAGCTCACCAATTTCATTACTCTCAAGTAGCTTCTTTCCATTAGAATCAGTCACAGCACATCTAGGATTGGAAGCCATGAAAAGAAAATCATGATTAGAAGTGGATTAAGATATGAGAAATGCTAACAGATTATAGGCACTTGTTTGAAGTTAATTATATTAATATTAAATAATTGTCAAGACAGTTTTGTTTTAAAAAACTAGAATGATAAAAGGCTATGACTGGTGTTCACAAGATGTGTCTTTCAAGTCGTCTTTCTTGTATGTGCACGTTACAGCAGAAGAGTAAACCATCTGGATGAATTAATTAGTCTCAAGCCTAATTTTTCATCCAAACACATTGTACAGTGTATAAGTCCAAGTTGTTCTGTTTTATCTGCTGTTTCTTTGAATGAACTTGTGGAAAAGATAACAGAGTCCTGAGGATAGAAAGAGATGAACAGAATATGCTTTTATATCAGAAATAAAAAGCCTCAGGTTGTTTGTTTGCTTTGATCTAAGAAACTCTGAATACATTGTTGAATTCAATGAAATCTAATCCATCATTAATTGCTTTCAATAAAATGCAACTCACTAGTTGGAACTGTTTCAAGACTACTCAGCATTCAATATATCTGGAAGATTGAAAAAACTATAGCTAGTCTAAGAAATGTAATAATGAGGAATAATAAGGGATAGAAATTTATACTTTTTTTCTCTTTTGCTTTTAACTAATAGACAATTCCATTATTTTGTTGTTGTGACAGCCATGCTTTAGATTTAGATTAAGTGGAAGAACTATTTTTCTTTTAAACATATTTATCTCCAAACATCTCTACTTCATCTTCACTTATCAGTGACAAGGCTAGAACTGAGAAAGCAGCATTGTTCTCATAACAAAATATTCTTAGGAATCAATCAAAAAAGGTAACATACTGGTCATGACAGCATGATTGAAGCCCTACTCTTTTTATACATCAGTGAAAAGGGGGAAGGGTTTTGATGAGGTGGAGGCTGTGATCACCATTTTGCCTTTCTTAAGCTCCTTCATAGGTAATGTTGTTAGAGATGCTAGGTTGCACTTTTATTTTTGTTTATTTTTTTCTAATATTCACTAGAAAATATACATTTTCATCTCTGATAGTCATGTTCATAAAACACCGACTGAATAAGAAGAAACTTTTTATAAAAAGAAATAAAGTATATCTCTTTTTTGTTTAGTGATATCATAAAATATAAGTGTTTTACCCAATGACATGAAATATTAACTGTGTTATGCAATCAGTCTATTCTTCCATAAAATATACTACACAAAGATTATGAGCAATATTTTGATGCAACCATAGATTTTATTGTGAGTGGATAGGCAGTAATATCATATAAACACTGATAGATTAAATATAATTCCACACAGCATTAATTGGTCAAAAAACAAAGTAAATTCTAGATGGAAGCAATTACTCACATGGTTATAACTGATAGCTCAGAAAGAGTAAGTATCCATAATAATGACCAGTAGACAAGAAATTTAGTGTAATTATTACAATCCAGAGAAAGATGTGGTTTTATTCCATGTATTAAAATCATTCTAAGCTCTTCTGATCACCTTGCTATTTTATTAAACAGTATTTTGTTAAACAGTCTAGGTTCATAGAATCATACTTTAAAAGGGGCCATAAAAAGCATCTAGTACAAACTCTTGTTCACTACAAGTACCAAAGAGTTCAACTACTTTAAAAAATGATTATGTCTTCATTAAAAACAAAGAATGTCCTCAGGACACCTCTTTCTCCTTATATTAACATCTTTAATCCCCAAATATGTGTTCATTATAGATGATATTAAAATTAAAGAAGGCTGAAATTTGAGCAGGATCTTTCTTTCAACATAATTAACTAAAAGAAGAAGAAAAGTTTACCCTGGATCTGCTCAATGTCCAAATTTGAAACAGACCCTATGCACCAAACAAATATAAGAAACACAGTCCAAGACAATAACATGTGTTGTATATGTTAGTACATGTTAGTACATGTTAATCAACAGATTTAAGTACACACTTCTGATCATTGTGAGTCAACTGATATTAAACACACCTAAAATGAATAATGGCTAACTTTTCATTTGTTTCTTCAATAATTCTAGCTGTCAAAGCCCAGTTCTCTGACATATATCCACCTTTTTTTAAAAAATGGTATAGTGAGACAGTTTAGTATAGTGCTGGAAGAGAAATAGGATTTCTAGTCCTCCCTTTAGCATAAAAACCAGCGTGATAACTTTTAGCCAATCCCTTTCTCTGAGCCAAACTCATCTCACAGGGTTGCTATTGTAGGTAAGATAGGATACAGCAGCCTTCTGTAGACTACACTGAGTAGTACTAAATAAATTGATTAATAGAAATAAATCAATCAGTAGACAAATTTTGGGATGTGGCTAGGTAATCATTTTAGTCACAATTTCCACTACAGTTTAGGAATTAGGCAGCATATGCTCACATGTACACACAGGGAGAGAAACTACCAACAGACTATTACAACTACATGACATCACCATAGCACACAACCAACTAAAGTCCTAAGTCAGGGGTGTCAAATTCACATCGCCATTGCGGTGTTACATGATGTATTGGGACTTTTTCCCCCTTCACTAAACTGGGCATGGGCATGGCCATGACCAGTGCATGATGCTCATGGGCCAGGAGTTTGACAGCCCTGCCCTAAGTAAACCAAAAGATCTAGCAGCCTCAGAAGAAGAAAAAAACAGGAGTTACCAATAATATACAGAGTAAGAATTTTAATAGCCACTATGTAGGACAATAATAAAGAAGAATAGTAGAGCACAACCATGAACACCAACTACCAGTCAGAAAACATAATGGAAACTCCTTAATTTCACAACACATGGACAGATTTAACCATAGTTTCAACTGGGAAAATATGAGTATCCTAGACCAAACCAATTCCAAAACCAGTAAAGAATTCCTGGAAGTCTTGCATTCTGAGAAATAGACCATCAACAGGTACATAGAGTTACATAACATTTACATACCATTCAAAAGAGACAATCAAAAAGCCAAAAAGGAAACAAAAAGACCAAAACACCTCCCCACCAGCAAATCACACCCAGATGAGCAGAGATTAACACCAAGATTAACACTAGGCTAACAATCAAGAAATAAGCAATACTTCAATAGCCTTAATCAAGCAAGCTCCAAGAATATCGCCACTTCCAGAGCAAGCCACTAGTATACATAAGCTCCCTTCCAGGTCTGATGATGTTACTTGAATGAAATATCTGCTAAACAAAAAACAGCCAAGCTCAGAGAGAAGCAAGGACCCTGCAGACATATTGTATTTACATGCTTTACATAGACCTATTTAGATTTCCATGTTCACACATCTCCTCACCCCTCTGTCTGTCAATGTCCATCTGAGCAGTCACAATCAGAGGTATGGAAAGAAAACATAGAATCTCCTTTCTGTCAGTGCATTCATGGGTAAAATAGGAATATAGTATATGCTAGCCAGCTGATCAGTCAAAGACACATTCAGGATAAATAGATGGTATTAATTTATGGCTTGGCAGCTGATTTTTCACACTGAGACCACATAATGCCTCAATCTTCAGGGTGCTGACTCATGCCTACTCATGAACCACAACAGAAATCCAAATTCTGCTAAGCCATTCAGAACTCTCTGTTTTTATTGACAGCAGGTTCTGTGCTTTGTTTCCAGGGATGTTTACACTATTGTTGTTTTCATCAGCGTCACAGTCTGAAAAGCAGACATCAGATGTAAAACAAAGCTGTGGTTTTGAAAAATGTAGGCTCATTTATCACTGTCTAAAATTTTATATCTAGTTCTCCAAGAAAACTACCAACAAATCTTACATGTAGGTTCTTTCCACACACACACACACACACACACACACTTTAAATTCATAATTGAACCTTTTCACACAGTCTAGTAAGTGAACATATGAAGAAGAAATAGGATTTTGCTGCTATGGGTCTTTAAATCATGGGTCTTTAAATCAGCAGCCTCCATGTCCCCTTTTGGCCAGAACACTATACTGGCAGGTAATATGATGATTTGCTGCTATGTTCTTAGGTACCTTCCTTGGATCTTTGAGATCAGTTCAACTCTCACCAGCTCAAGGTTGACTCAGCCTTCCATCCTTCCGAGATGGGTAAAATGAGGAGCCAGATAGTTAGGGGAAATAGGCTGACTCTGTAAAATTGCTTAGAGAGGGCTGTAAAGCACTGTGAAGCATTATATAGGTCTAAGTGATATATAAGTCTAAGTGCTATTGCTATTCATTGAATCCTTGAACTTCACCCTCTCACTTGAAAATTCTTTACTTGTACCATTTTAATATCTTTTAATTTTTCTTTTTATCCTTCCCTGATAGTGTGGTTGAGACTCTTGAATAGAGCATCTCCAATCATTTGTTCACAGACCTTACAGATTGCAATTCATATCCAATGTTTGTACATAGAAAGAACATTTACATGGTTCAATTGAACATTGGTATACTATATACCAAAACAAAGTACCTAATGTGTCTGGAGGCCAAACTATGGCAATGTAGTCATTCCACTTCCAGATCATCACCCTCTGCAACTGGAGGATAATATGAGAAAGGCTGTAGCCTGTGTGAACAGCTTTAGAAGCTGAGGGATGTCGGATATTTCTGCTCCTTCTAAAACAAAAGACTTTGGTGAAGATTTCAAGTGTACTGCAAATATTGCTCTGGGTTTCATCCAGGACAGAATCTTTAACACTCACCAGAACCCACCAAGCTATGGTTTTCCCAATTGCAATGTAAAAGCTGGACCATAAGGAAGGCTGAGCACCAAACAATTGAGGCCTTTGAACTATGGTGCTGGAGAAGACTCCTGCGAGTCCCTTGGACTGCAAGGTGATCAAACCGATCAGTCCTAGAGGAGATCAACCCTGACTGCTCTTTAGAAGGCCAGATCCTGAAGATGAAACTCAAATACTTTGGCGACCTAATGAGAAGGAAGGACTCCCTGGAGAAGAGCCTAATGCTGAGAAAGTTTGAGGGCAAAAGAAGAAGGGGACAATAGAAAATGAGGTGGCTGGATGGACTACTGAAGCCATAGGCATGAGTTTAAATGGACTATGGGGGATGGTAGAGGACATGAAGGCCTGGAGGAATGTTGTCCATGGGGTCGCAATGGGTCGGACATGACTTTGTGACTAACAACAACAATAAGAACCCACCCATATTTTTTCTGACTGGTGTATGGTCTCTGGGTATTGGACTTGGGGTGGAAGCCTCCATACACTGAGAGGACTTCATGGCTCTTTAAATCAGCAGCCTCCATGTCCCCTTTTGGCCAGCACACTATACTGGCAGGTAATCTGATGATTGGCAGGGCATACATATTGATGTTTTGAACCTTGTCTTTGTCCCTGAGCTGCTTCTTTAGAACCTGTCCTATTGGATGTTCCGGTTTTCCTTGGCTCCTCATCATAATTCTCATGTAACTATGGATACAAAGGTACTTATTGCTATGTATGCCTACTTCATGGCAGGCTAGTAGCCCATTCTATCAAACTTAATTACCTCCTGTCTCTATCCAGTCATACGTCTCTAATCTGAAAGACATCCCAATATCTTCACTGTAGATCTGCCAGATGGATCAGCAAGTCAGTATCTTGTCACATTCCAGAGCTGAAATCTCCACCCTTGGTCAGGCTTCATCATTTTATGTCTTCCTTATCAGCATATTCTGCAACAGTTGAATCCTAATCATTCCACCTCTTCTATCTTCCCGGTTTTTCTTTTCTCTTTTAAATTCTTTATTTAAAGCATGCACCTGCCACTCTTCAAGTTCATTCTATTGCTTCTTTTTTTGTCAACATGCTCTTGGTCTTGTGTTTAGTTACCTATCTTCTCTAAAGAAAAAAATATCCTTGGTACTTCCCTTTAGACGGACACTTCCCTCTAGTTGGGCACTTCAGCCTGCCCAGTTGTTGAAACTCACTTATTTTACTTCATACAAAGAAAGCAACAGCCTGCTACAAACAGTAAAGCTCAACCAACTCTGTGAAGCTTTATAGATCACATTATGATTAATTCATTAGCTTCATTATGCTATACCCAATTGTTGGAAGAAAAATCTGGTCCAGTTCCAAGCCAGGAGAAAGACAGTGAAAGTAAAATGGAGGCAGGATGTATTTTGGAAAGGAGATCTCTGTTAATTTAGTAGTCAGACACTTCAGTGACAGCAACATCTTTATGGGGTGGCTGACAAAATGGGGTTGAGATAGTTGGACTTTTATACATTCTTTGGGGCCTCGTGATTGGGATTCCTGTTCCTGTGCAAGTATATGTCATTTAATACTGTAGCGGCTGTTGCCAGATTCCTATGGTTTCATGTAGGGGTCATAGCTGGCTCTAGAGGCAAAAGGGAAAATGCAAATTAAATTACTGAAAATGGCTTCACAGTAGCTTCACTCTAGTTCAAGTTTCCAAAGCACATCCAAGCAAACCTCTGAAGAAGAAAATCAATGTGGTTGTCAATGCTCTTACTTAGACTTCAACACTTTCATTAGCTGAATGAGTCTCAGTAGAATATAAAGATAAGAATAAAGCAACCTAAAGGTCATAGATTGAAACAAAAGAGACTGTACAAAGAACTGGATGAATACATTGGAGTTTTGTTTATTTCATTGTTAGAATGTCTTGCACAATCACAAAAGTGCAAAACAATTTGTCAAGAGGCTCTGTGTGATCTTTCTGGAAGGCTAATGGGAGCATAAGACATCTTGTAGGGTAATTCTTGTAAGTAGTACAGAAAGAAAGTCTTTGAACAAGATATTGCTCTTTGTACAAACTCCTCTGGAGGAAGGTTAGCCATGACTTTGCTATCAAAGGTTTGTTTCATTTTTATATGCATTGCATACGTGGGTGCATGTAAAAAACAAGGTTTCAACTTTATGCCTTTGCCTTCCATCTTGACTTTATTTATTAGTTTACTCATCTACAGAGAAGCCTCATTGTAGAACAAGGGGCAACTTGAGACAATGAAATCTTCTATCATAGTAAATATATTGCTCCACACTGTGACCACAGAAGAGGGCATATTAATCCATAGTCAACAGAAGACAGTAAGCCAGGGTTGTCTGGTCTTGGCAACTTTAAGAACTGTGGATTTCAACTCCCAGAATTCCCCATTCAGCCATGCTGGCTGGAGAATTTGGGGAAATGAAGTCCACAAGTCTTAAAGTTACTAAGATTGGACAACCCTGCAGTAGGCCATCTCCAAGGTGATGTATTTTTTTTTTAGAAAAGGAAATTCAAGTGTTCTACATCAACTCTGTCAACTCTGTTAGGAATATCAGGTTTGCCTAACGTATTTGGGTAAATAATATATTAACCTACATAGTAAGTTTAAAGTGTGTCCCTTTAAACTGGAAATG
>JANHFN010006002.1:42408-62975 GCA_032468175.1 Toxicocalamus goodenoughensis | reverse complement strand
CTGCTACAGAGAGGAGGGAGTCAACTATTTTCCAAAGCACCTTAAAGCCAGACAAGGAATAATGGACGGAAAGTGAACAAGGACATTTTCCACCTGGAACCAAGGAGAAATTTCCTGACAGTGTGCTGTCCCACTTAGGAATTATGAGCTGTCCCCTTAAGGGAATGCATCATAGTAAATGTAGTTAAAAGTATTCTGGGAAATGTAGTTCATGTCACGTGGCCACATCTGTAATCCTGATTGGTCACTAAATTGACCCTTGAAAGGTTGGGGGAGGCTTCCCTGCATTCTTGCCTGGACTCATGAACTGATAAGCCGCTTACCGCTACGAGTTGGTTTAGGAGATAACAATCTTTTCCTACAAGGCAGATATGCAAAGGATTGGTAATTAAAGAAGAACTTTGTCTCAAATGTGAGTCATGAGAATGCCTGATGAACCAATAAATGTACATTGTTATGGACACTTTGTTGAGTTTATCTATTTGCATCTGCACAGCTTAAAAATCCACAACTGTGCAGGAGAGACAGTGAGAACAATCAACTAATGGAACAGCTTGCCTTTGGAAGTTGTGGGAGGAATCACTGGAATCTTTCAAGAAGAGACTGGAGTCCCATCTGTCAGAAATGATGTAGGGTCTCCTGCTTGGCTGGGTGGTTTGACTAGATGACCTACAAGGTCCCTTTCCACTCTATTGATCTGTTAGTGCTTAATGGAGAGGAAACTGAATTATTTGTAGAATACAATCTGGGACTGGTAAAAATGCAACACTTCAAGTCCTAACCAAGGAGCTAAGGACTGTTAAGGCAGCATCTGAATATATAGGCAGTTCCTAGTAAGGTGTTGCTTTTTTTTTTTTTTTTGCAAAGCCAGAATATTCAAATCTTAATAAGTTCAAAAATTCCATGTATCTTGGCAGCCTTATGGGTATTGATCCAAGGGCTCCTATTACTATTGGTATAAGCATTTATTTATTTTTACTCCATATTCACTTAACTTCAATTTGCAAATCAATTTGTTTCTAGTTATTTCTCCTCAATCATTTTATGATACAATATTAATGAATCAGACTTTTTTTTCCTCTTCCATGATAGTGATATCAAGTTATTTTGTGGTCCAGATGTCTATCTGTACTACTATTGTTTCAATATTTATTCATCTTGGATAAATTTGGATAATTTTTTTATCCAACTCTCAGCAATGAATAACTGATCAAAACACCAAACAACAGCAACTCCAAACAAGTAATATATAAAACAAATACAACCGCCAAGTTAAAACCCAATCTTATAAAGAATGAACACCCCACACATTTGATCTATTTCTTCTGTCCATGTCTTTCCTTGGATTCAACTCAAATTGTCCCACAAATTGGTGTCTCATCATTTGGTTTGCACCCACATTTTCGGGGTTTCTTCAAGAGGACATATTAAGGGGAGAAAATGTGTGTGTGTGTGGGGTGAATATCTCCCGAATTAAGATGTGATCTTCTTTTCATGTTCTATCTCAAAATATTTCCTTCTAAAAATGTTATTGCATGTTCTTCATCTGTCCTTTTGAATTGCTTTTGAGAAGAGGTGAAATTGTGCAATTCTTTGTTTTAATTACTCTCATGTAAATATGCTGTTTCTCCAAATACTGTAGCTAAAAGAAAAGGAGTCTGCCTTCACTTTTATTAAGAATGGCATGTTATATGAAAATCAACCATATAAAGAGTGAACAAGGAAAAGTGTGAGATTAATGAACTCAGGGGCCCTTTTATCCCAAGCGATATGTAAATCAAGGCATAATATCCCCTTTAAAGGTGCTGCTTGGTTTCCATATTCAGGCGACACCCAAAGATACAAAGTTTGAGCACTTCCTTGAATCCTTTCCTATCATATCCTTTCACCGGTTACAGGGAGCAAAAAATGATCTCTTGGGTGAATTTGGTACCCTTACTAATATTCCTCCAAGGTAATTCTTTCCTCTATTAAGAATTTCCTTCCATATTCTTTTGGGTGTGTTTGTGCATAGAAGAATTAAATTGAAACACTATTGTTTTTTTCTAGGAGTTTAGTCTGTTGTTCAGTTGGTGGAGTCTGGACGGGATGTATGAAGACCTGGATGGTCCCTCCATCTCTCCTGCAAAGCCTCTGGATTCACCTTAAGCAACTACAGAATGAACTGGTTGAGACAGGCTCCAGGGAAAAGCCTGGAATGGGTGGCCTTCATAAATGCAAGTTCAACTCCAATCTACTACTCAGACAAAGTCAAGGGACACTTCACTATCTCAAGGGATGATTCCCACAGCCAGCTTTATCTGCAAATGAACAATCTGGAAGAAGAGGAAACAGCTGTCTATTACTGTGCAAGAAACACCGTGAGAGGAAGTGAATATGATGCCAAGCAAAAACCACTTTTTTCCTCTGAGCATCTTTCTAAATTGAATCAAAAAGTTGAATTTGTTTATTTAAAATGAGAAATAGAATAGATAGAATACTTTATTGGCCACATGTGATTTGACCCAAAAGGAATTTGTCTTGGTGTAAATAGTCTCAGTATACATAAAAGAAAAGATACATTTGTGAGTATGAAACCCATAGTGAATTGCAGATAATAATAAGGAATAAAGAAACCATTAGAGAGCATTTCACCGAGGAAGTCATCGTCGGTGCCATCTTGGCAGGGGAAAAAAGTAGTAGATAAATCTCCAAATACAATGTATAACCTTAGGTCTGATCTTCTAAAAAGAAGTGTGATAGATGAGAAGTAGGAAATCTCCAGGTTGTGGAAGAAATTGGGTAGTTTGTAAAGAGTAGCTTGCTATCTAATCATAATGTAATCCACATTCACCCAATGGTAATAAATCCTTGGTGTTGAACAAGAGACAGCAAAAATGATTATGCTAGAAAATGATTAGAAAAGTCATGCAGAACAGATTTTGATAAATTAAGTTGCAAAAGAATTTTTATAGCACTTCATCGTACTTTACAGACCTCTCTGAGCAGTTTAGACATTGCCCCCAACAATCTGGGTCTTCCTTTTACCAAACTCGGAAGGATGGAATACCAGGTCAACTTTGAGCAAGTCAGGATCAAGCTCCTGGCAGTGGGCAGAGTCAACCTGCAATACTGCATTCTAACCACTGTGCCATCAGGGAAATACTCATGCAACCCTCACTGCGTAATAATATTAGTTATGACTTGGTAGCAAGCGTGCTTTGTGAAATATAGAGGAAACTTAATTCTTTGTAGAATATAAAGTTATTTATTTATAGACATAATTAATTTATAGTAGATGTATATCGTCTCCATCTGTCTTTCCTGTCATTCCAACTCTGACTTAATAATTGTGCTTTCATGAACCATTCCGGTTTGGGGGTTCTTTTTAATAGGCCATGGCAAGAGCGGAAAATATGGAAGGCTTTTATTGAACAAAAATGTGACAGGTCTATGCATGTTCTATCTCAAGTGTAGCCCTTCCAAAAATTATAATAGCATGTTCCTTGACTCTCTCTCCCTTTGAATCCCTTTGGAGAAACAGTGAAATTTTGCCTGTCTTTGTTTTAATTACTCTAATATAAACCTGCCATTTCTGGTACGAATTTACAGGGAAAAAAGTATGCCTTCATTGTTATTAAGACTGGAATCTTTTGTGAAAGTCACTCATGTAAAAAGTGTAAAAGGAAATCTGTGGATTAGTGCACTGAGGGGCCCTTTTATCTGAAATGATATGTAAATCAAGGCAAGATTTCCCCTTTAAAGCATCCACTTGATTTCTCTTTTCAGGTTACACCCACCCACCCGGTTTCTGGAATCCTTTCCTCTCAATTCCCTTGATTCATTACAGGGGAGAAAAAATGATCCCATGGCTGAATTTGCTGCCCTTGTTGGTGCTCATTGAAGGTATTTTCCCCCTTTAAAGAATTCCCTGCATATTCTTTTTTTGTGTATTGTATATTTCATTGAAACACTTTTGTTTTTAGGAGTTCAATCTCAAATACAGTTGGTGGAGTCTGGAGGGGTGTGAGAAGATCTGGAGAGTCCCTCCATCTCTCCTGCCAATGTTCTTCACCTTCAGCATTCACCTTCAGCAGCTATTACATGGGTTGGATGAGACAGGCTCCAGGGAAAGGCATGGAATAGGTGGCCTACATAGGTACCTCCTCATCTCCAATTTACTACTCAGACAAAGTCAAGGGACGCTTCGCCATCTTCAGGGATGATTCCTGCAACCAGATGTATCTGCAAGTGAGCAATTTGAAACCAGAGGATACTGCAGTCTATTTCTGTGCAAGAGACACAATGAGACAAAGTGAATCTGATGCCAAGCAAAAACTTTTTCTTTCTCTCAGCAACTCTCCAGAATGATTCAGTCACAGGAAGTTGATTCTGTGTATAAAATGTATCTTCCCTTTCTCCTATCACTCACAGGAAAACAAAAACAAAGCATATCTGATATGAGTTTTCTTAGGACTCAGGATTTATTTGAAATGACCTTGATGTAGTCACTTTGTTGCTTACTCCTGCTGCAATTTCATATCATATTACGCCCATGCCCCCCCAAAAACGGGGCCTAGGGTTTTTTTGATTTTTTGATTTTTTGATTTTTTGATTTTGATTTTTTGATTTTGATTTTTTGATTTTTGATTTTTTGATTTTTGACTTTGATTGTGATTTTGATTTATCTTTATTCTATCTTTGATTTTGATTTGATTTGATTTCTGGGTTTTTTCTGTATTTCCGTTTTGTTGGCTGTTCACCGCCCTGAGTCCTTCGGGAGAGGGGCGGTATATAAATCGAATAAAATAAATAAATAAATAAATAAATAAATAAATAAATAAAACCTGAAAAAATAGTTTCAGATTAAATATAGTTTGTTCTAATCTTTTAAAGCAATCCAAGTAATGATCATAAATGAATCTTATGATGGTAAATTACATATGTTAGACCTAAACTCTTATACATTCAACCTTATTTATATACAATTCAACTTTACTTCAAGTTGCTAAGAAAAACCATTATGATTTTTATTTATTTTGATCTGGACAACCACTAATTTATTGTCCTTATATGCTTCTCTCTGTTCTCTTTGGTTTCTTTCCTTTCACAAGTGATATGTAGTAGGCACTTTACTTGTTAGAACTTGTTTCTGGGTACTTTAGCTGCATTGTTCCTATATGTATTTCCTCTTGCATCATTGTAGGATGCTACTTTGAAAACAAGATGATAAAACTGCAAATGTAGAGAAAGTTAACCAAGTCTTATAAAGAATGATATATATTTTTGCCATAGGTGCTCCAAGCCTCTCAGAATGTACCATGAAGGATCTGAATGTCTTTATGAGCAGATCCGTTCCTGTGGTAGCTAAAGCCAAACAATCCCATAATACAATATTAAAATATATGCAGTGGCCCTGGTGGAAAAAACTTGAAGAAGACTTCTTTAAAGAAGAGGTTGATTCAGTGGACCCTACAACTGCTGAATTGGAGACTTTGTTCATTGGTGGAAGCAAAGTATGATTATTATAGAACATATTCTAACAAAGTAATTGTGTAATTTTATCCCATGATTTCCCCCAAAATGTATTAGCTATTATCTACTGAATTCATAATAGAATTCTATATTCCAGATATTGAAATTAGGGTAGAAAGTCTGAAACTAACTGCTCAGATAATTTCAGATGATCTGTAGAAGTGTATTGTATACAGTTTTATACACTAAGAATTGTATAATTTCAACTTTTTAAAGTGACATTTAAAACTGGGTGCTGTAGATTTAGAACTATGGATACGCAGAAAAAACAAGGAGGGAGATCCCAAATTATACATGTATGCATATGTGTTGGGGAATAGCTTTTCTTGTGAATAGTCACTCTGTGTTCATAATATGGAGTATTTCTGCCTGTTTAAAAGTTAAGACAGCATCCAAATTTGAATATAAGCCTCTTGGCTGTGTGCATTTTACCACATGTGCTTGGTGATTCCTCAACTCCTCTCATAGACACAGAAAAGCTTTATTCTTTTAGAAGACAAAAACAGAATTCCAGACTTGTGAAGCAAGAGGTTTTCATATCTAAGTTGGGAACAGGATTCAGATTATTTTAAATCCTTTGTTACAGAAATCAGTAATTGCTCTAGTTGTTACAAAAATCAGTAATTGCTCTAGTTAGACATTGCATTGTTTTAATTTCTTCTGATTTAAAAGTCTTGTTCTCTCCCCTCCTTTATTTCTGCACATTTAGGACATTAGGAGTAATTTCAGATTGAATTCAAGATTTACTTATTAATATCTAGGATGATGACAAATTTTCAAAACCATCTCTTTCCCAAGATCTCTTAATTATAGTTGACTGAGACCGTATTGTGTTTGCTCAGAGTGTTGGATGTGTTTTTGTAGCTCAAATTCATATATCTTTTGAGTTGCTTCAATAAACATCTTTTTTTTGAAAAAAAGATAGAAATATCTGTTTTCTGCCTGTTTCTTCTATCAGCAGCCAGGTCTGCTAAATTTCTAAGCCAAAAGTAAAAAAGGCTCAAATGTATGCACAGACACACATAGAAATTATGAAAACTTTATCAATTAGTATCACTTTAGTACACTTTGTTAGTCCCACTTTATAATGCTTTGGTAAGATCACCTGGAATACTAAGTCCAGTTTTAGTCGCCATGATAAAAAAAAAGATGTTGAGACTCTAGAAAGAGTGCAGAGAAGAGCAACAAAGATGATTAGGGGAGTGAAAACTAAAACATGAAGAATGGTTGCAGGAATTGGGTGTGTCTGGTTTAATGAAAAGAAGAACTAGGGGTGACATGATAGCAGTGCTCCAATATCTCAAGGGCTCCCACAAAGAAGAGAGAGTCAAGCTATTCTCCAAAGCACCTGAAGGCAGGACAAGAAACAATGGGTGGAAACTAATCAAGGACAGAAGCAACCTAGAACTAAGGAGGAATTTCTTGACAGTTAGAACAGTTAGTCAGTGGAACGACTTCCCTCCAGAAGGTGTGAATGCTCCAACACTGGAGGTTTTAAAGAAGAGATTGGACAACCATTTGTCTGAAATAGTACAGGATTTCCTGTTTGAACAAAGGGTTGGACGAGAACAGGGGTCACCAAACTTTTGGACCTCATGGACCACCAAACTCATAATTTTAAATCCCAATGATCAGAGACCCTGGAAAACCCCCCCAAAAAGTCTGCAGGAAAATTCCCCGCCCCATTTTCCTACTGATCAATCATTCTTTATTTGGGATCACAGGATACCGTCTCCAGTTCCATTTTCAGGGGGAAAGAAAGAGAGAGAGAGACTTTTGGCTTCATGCAAGGAAAGCAGCAGAAGCAGCAGAAGTCCTTCTTTCTCTCCCCCAAACTCCACCAGAAATAAGTCTTTGTGAGACTTTTTGCACTGGCACAGTCTCTTGGAGCAGGATTCCTTGCAGGGTCCCAAAGACTCATTTCTGGTGGAGTTTGAGGGAAAGAAAGAAAGACTTTTGCTGCTTTCCTTGTGTGCAGCCAAAAGCAGAAGAAGAAAGAAGTGGAAAGAAGCAGCCCAGTGGCCAGGCGAGGCGCGTGGGGTGAGTGGGGCAAGTTCTCCCCCTTTGCCCTTTCCCCTCTTTGCTCACTACCTTGTGTTGTTTGCAATGCAAGTGACGCAAGCCTTGTGTTACCGCGCAGCCTGGATTAATTGCTTTGGGGAGTGCTTTGGGGGTGACATTTCTCTGCAGACCACTAAAAAATTTTCACAGACCACCAGTGTCCCCAGCTTAGAAAACAGAAGGAGAAAGAAAAACAAAACAAAACAAACAAAATTCATAACAGGGAACTCAACTATCCACTCCATGCAATGTCATTAGACTTCTGTAGTCCTGACAAGATTAGTCTGATTTCTACAGTATTTAGATTTCTTCCTCATGTTGTTCCTATATCTGTCTTGGAATATTAGATGGGTGAAATTAGACAATGTATCACATTGGCTTATTCCTCTGGAATGTCTCTTTTGCTGTGGATGGATATGCCTTAGCAATGCATTTTCAAAGTAAAAGTCAGGCCTACATATGTTAGGGCTTTGCCTTCTTATCTTACCTATGTCCTTTTATTTCTGCATAAACTGAAATAGCTCAGATGTTTCTGTTCCATCAGTTAACTTTTTTCAATCTTTTCATATCTAAGATAAAAGAAATGTGTTTCTCTGTAAATTTATTATGCATATATAATTGCCTGTTGGGTCATAATTATATTGAAGTGACAGTTGATTGTAAAAGGAATAAGAACCATGATACAGACAATCTACCGCTGCCACTATCAGCTTCTCATTTGAATAAGTCCAATTAGCAAATTCCTATTCCAATTAAGTTGGAAATAGATTTTTGTACAACACTCCTGTCTCTCATACATCCATACATAAATTGCATAACATGTCCCTGTGCAAAGCATTTAAAATTCAAGTTGAGTGGCAGGAAAAAAAATATTTGACATGGAAATCTATAAAAAAGTGACACAAGAAATAGAATTCAACAGATTCTGTTCCTCTCATCAATAATCTCTATGCTTATAAAGCACAACAGAGAGTCTTCTAGGGCTAAACCAAAACCTTAGTGCTTCCTTGGTGCTTTCTGAGCTTCAGTTGTTTGCTTGCAGATGTTTTCATAACCCAATGAGGTAACATGGTCAGGTAATAAAATATCTGCAAACAAACAAGCTCATCAAGAACTCCATAGTTCAACAGTGAGCTACATATATTTTCTTCTAAAGAAATCTAAGCAGAAATCCTCACTTACCAAGGTTTATGTGTAGAATAGTCATACAGCAGTGCTGTGCAAAGCTTTGAAGTAATGCTTTGCTCTAATCGAGACACTTTATAAAGTTATCATTACAGTCTTCCTTGTAACTAGCAGGCTTGAGCAATCCCACTGCTTTGACTGCTAGAATGGTCATGAGCTAGGCATATAGTTCAGGCAGGACAGCCCTGTCTTGAGATTTCCCATGGAGTCAGGTGAGTGTTATCTCTGCAGTGTAAAGTGCCTAAGATAGAACATGCCTTCTTCACACAGCCCTACTGCAGAGGTGGTTTTCAGCAGGTTCTGACCAGTTCTAGAGAACAGGTAGCGAAAAATTTGAGTAATTCAACTGGCAAATACCACCTCTGACTGGCCCTGCCCCCCATCTATTCTCTGCCTTCCAAGTCCCAGCTGAGCGGCTGGGTCTTGTTGCCCTGCATAGGAGAACGGAGCTGGAAAGCAGGTTAGTAAGGTGGGGAGGGAATGGAGATTTTACGGTATCCTTCCCCTACCATGCCACCAAGCCAAGCCACGCCCACCAAGCCACGCCCACCAAGTCACACTCATTGAACCAGTAGTAAAAAAATTGAATCCCACCACTGCCCTATTGCAAAACCCTGAACAGAGTATCCTACAACGTGATGCATCTAGATGCTTCTCTTAACCATTCGTCCCATGTGGTTAGATAAGTATGTTTGCTTGCACTGTGTTTATTATTATTATTTCTATTTATTATTTCTATTTATTATTTATTTATTTATTTATTATTTCTATTTCTATGTTTGCTTAGTTCTTAAAGCAAAAATATCAGTGCATGGTGCAAGAAGAAATTGTGTTTATCAATTGATTTTGTTGCAGAGAATGACACTGATTTAAGGGCCAAGGAGGAACAATTGGCCCAAAGTCACTCAGCTGACTTCAATGTTTAAGGGGGGACTAGAAATTGGTCTCCCTGGCTCCTACAGTATTACATTAACCATCATATCACGTTGACTCTCAGCTGTGTACATCTCTGTATAGTAGATAGAACACAGAAAGGGTAAAATAGGTTATTTAAGATGAATGGTTTTTCTGCTGATGGGTAGCTTTAGACCTGATGCTATTTCTGAAGATTAAAAAAATGGGTGCTGCTACTCAGGAGAATTTTTCATTCATTTTCTAGCCTCTTCAACTTCAGTTAAATTTTTTTTGGATAAGTTGGCATAGGACTAGATCATATGGTTTAGTGGGAAGATTAGTGGGATCAGTATCTCACTCAAAAGCCTTATTCCTTCCATGTAAAGATTTCATTCACTGATAAGATGAATAATAAATTCAATGAACAATAATACCAAGGAGCACTGTCTTTAGCCCCATTTCCACATGCCAGGCATTCAGTGAAAAGTATGAAAGGGGGCTTCTTGTGTTTAAAGTTGTAGATGAGCACACAAGTCAGACTCATGATGCAAATCCAAAAAGCTCTCCTTTCTTCTTGCTGCTGAAAGCAAGAATGCTCCTGCCTCCTATTTTTCCCATAATCCTGTGACGTAGGTTAGGTTGAGGCTTGATAGAAATAAGTACTCATTTATTCCATTCCATTCTACTAAAAGTGATTGATTTAAAGAAGTAAAATAATGACATTCTAAACCATCTAGATTCTATGTTTAATCCCAGTTTGGAGTTTTTTTCTGCAATTGAACAGAACTATGAACTCTAAGAAAGGCTATCTGTTAAATGTTCTCATTTTTCCATTTGTATTGACATAACCTTGTACTCCATCAGTATAAATAATTCACAGCATAGTTGCACAGTTCTCTACAGGCCTTTTCTGCAGTAAATTCTGCTGTGAGAATGTACTTGTAAGAAATGTCTGTAAGATTGCCCCTTGATTATATGAAATTTCATTTAAATCCACTTTGAATTTAGGAACCAAAAGAGGAACATTTTGCTTATTATTACATTTCCAGTTTGGTAATTGCATCTGTTTTCTTAAGGCATAATGGCTTTTGGAAATGGTGTAAACAGAGGTTTTCTAACAGCATGTATAAATAAGGGCATTAAACACTGTTAAATAAATCAGAAATCCTAGATTATTCTTTAGGTATTAGCAATACACCATCGGGTTTACAGTGTGACCCAAGAGACACTATGTGAAAGCTAAGTGTCACTAAAGTCAGCCGGATTTAATTTTGAGATTAATTTTGTTGATTGTTAATACTAATCTTCTACATATTACTGCAAAGTCATGGTTCCCACTATATATTTTTACCCCTGTATATCAGCTACCACTTCTCTGACCAGATTTGAAGGAGGCAAAAACAGAATATAGTTGTTTTACACTATGGACATTGTGTTTTATTTAGCACTCTGTAGAGCTCACCTAGTGAGAACTTTTTTGGTAACATTTTTATATGATCTAATATGGAAAAATACTGAATGCTTCTTTTCAACACATCGAAGAAATGCAGATGAAAGCTTCCCAAACCCAAAGAACCCCTACTGTAAAAAAAGCTGTTTTTAAGGATGCAATACTAGCTAGTTTTCCTAATAGGTTCCTTGTCAATATTCTCTTTTGTTAGACATGGTACATGATATTACTAAATTATAAATCTGATTGTTGATTAAAATAAATACATTCATTGACATTTTTGTAGGTGGGTAAAACTGTCAACAATGCTCCATTTTTATTAAGCTAGGTTGAAGGACAAGGATAAGAGTTCTGAACTGAGCTCTGGAGAAAAAAATTTCAAGAACATTTTCCTAATTCTTTTTGCATGCAATATGCTAAATAAGTGGGGGTTTGGTTCCCCCCCAAAAAATTTATGCTCTTTTTGTACAACTAACTTACTGTAACTTACCTCACAAAAGTTAGTGTGTCAGATTTAACTAAAACTTGGTGATGGGAACAGGGACAGGGAGAGGATAAGGAATTCTGGAGGCATAAATTAAACTGGGAAGTTAAAAAATACCTTGGAAGAATGTAGTGACAAACCACTTCCATAATATTGCTCCAAAATGTAATTGTACAAAGTCAACATAAAGAACTCTTTAAGTTAGTTTATTTAAAAACATTTCATTTGGTATATTGGTTTTAGCCATTTTGAAAACCTGTCCACAGGCTTTTCAAATTCAGACTTAGAAACACTGAAAACAAGATGAAGCATTTCTTACAATTGAAGCTCTGAAATTTTGTTAAACTTAAATATATGGCTTTGTTATGAAAACTTCATAACAGGCATACATTTCAAGTCCTAACGGTCTACTTCAAATAGGTACAGTATATGTTGTGGTTCCATGTTCAGTTGGAAAAAAAAAATCTGTCAGAAGATTGTGAAGGAACTTCAATTTTATATCTGCCTCCCCCTCATCTCTGTTCCTGTGCTGTCACCATAAATTACCATAAGGATGATTGGTTTCACCTATCCAGGTCAATAAATGTTGCATATTACAGATCTACAATAAATATGAGATAAGCTTTTATGTAAATAGTTCATCACTGGACAAAGGTTTTAATGCAGTTACTTTCATCATAAATTATTTTATGCTGCTATTTTCATAATAAAATTGACCATTGCACTACCAGTGATTACAACTCTCTTGAGAATTGTAATCATAGATACTACAATGGTCAATTTCATTATGAAAATAGCAGTATAGAATAAATTATGTTGAAACTAGCTGCATTAAAACCTTTGTCCAGTGATGAAAGATTGCACGTACGTGCACACACACATACACACACACGGCAAGACGCAATGGATGAAAACTAATCAAAGAGAGAAGCAATCTAGAACTAAGGAGAAACTTCCTAACAGTGAGAACCAGGGGTGGGATCCTACCAGTTCAGTCTGGTTCTGTAGAACCGGTAGCTCCAAAGAGCAGCTGATACCAAACTGGTTCTTTGGGATGAGATTTTGGTCTGCTGTTTGCCCACCCACCCACCCGAGCTCTAGGCTGTCCTTTAGTGGCTGTGTTTTCCTCATCAGTTGCTTTACGAGGCACAGCTGAGTGCCACTCGTCAGCTGGAGAAGGTAAATGCTTGCTGGAGTTAGTGCGCACGCGCATACAACATGCATTTGACATGCATGCACGCACTCCCTGAACCGGTTGTTATGCCGGTCGGATCCCACCCCTGGTGAGAACAATTAACCAGTGGAACAGCTTGCCCTCAGAAGTTGTAGGTGCTTCATCACTGGAGCCTTTTAAGAAGAGACTGGAAAGCCATTTGTCTGGAACAATATAGCAGGGGTGTCAAACTGGCGGTCCACGGGCCAGATGTGTCACACGCAGGCCATACCCATCCCAGCTTCACAAAGGTAAAAAGCATTGTGATATATTATGTGACGTGATCGAGTGTGGTATAGGGTCACCTGCTTGAGCAGGGGTTTGGATTAGATGACACCCAAGGCCCCTTCCATCTCTCTTATTCTATAAACAGAATGTATTTTTTTCTGTAGGATCAATGGCACCATAAAGTGCCTTGTAGATCAGATTGCATGCTGATTTCTATTTTAAAATTCTTTTACTAAGTTACATCAAACACTGGGTATGAACAAAATCAGCAGCAAAACCCCTTTTGTCCTGTTGAACTCACAATGAAATATTATGTAATTATATACAGTACAGTCATCCAAAGTTAATTTCATATTTCTAGAGTCCTACATGATACAGTTATTCTGAAATTATATTTGTGTTCAGTATGAAGGTGTCTACCATAATCACCAAAAGTTTTTCAAAAAGTAAAACTATTGGGAAAAACAACATTGTCATCCAATGCAATTGGTACCAACATTTCTGATGCTACACTGGATCAATTGTTTAATGATAAATCCAGATGGGGATTACTTTTTTCAAATGCATAGAGAAATCTTGTTTATTTTTTTAAAGAATTCCTCCCAGCAATGATTGAACTGATTATTCAAAGGCTGATTCATACAACCATTAAAAATGTGGTTTGTGACATTTTGGAGAATCCACAGGTTTTTGTGTTAGCATGTTCAGTGATGCTGAAGGTAACATAAAGACATTCCGGATGAATATTGATTCTGTTTATTGAACAAAATGTAATGCAGTTTGAAAGAAAGAAGTATTGAGTTGTTCAAATGATATTGAGCTGGACCATCTGGAACAATTACTATTATGATGCGGTCTCATCTGAATAGCTGTTTAACTTTCCCAATCTTAACTCTTTTAAATCTAAAGAAACATATGTGTGTACTTACAATAGGTAAAGTCATCATATTTCATGAAATCTTTTATCACTTTGAAATCTTGAAACATTGTCTACAAATAGCAAAACAATGGCTTATCTTCTATCATCTGAACATGATTGGTTAGCTTAAGGCCATCTTTGTTTTTATCTGTTGACAGATACACACTGGTGGATATTTTACGTGCCATCCTTCTTTCATTAGAAGCTATGATCGAGGACCCAGAACTTCAAGTAAATGGATTTGTTTTGATTATAGACTGGAGTAATTTCACTTTCAAACAGGCTTCTAAGCTGACACCAAGTATGCTTCGATTAGCCATAGAAGGCCTTCAGGTAAAATGGTTTTAAACATTATTCATATTTCTTTTACTCTTCTCACTCCAGGCATCTCTTTTTAGTTTTTCCTGACTGTTTCATGTCTTTAGAAATCTAACAGTCTGTTTTTTGCAGTCTTAAAAATTGAGATTTTAGATGTTTATGTATATTGTGGAATTTGAGAATGAATTCTAAAGAATCAGTTTACTATCTAAGTAGTTCTTCAAACTTACAACACTCATGATTTAAAGGTCTTATTTGATATCTCAAATTTAGGAGCTCTAAATTGTTGGAATATAATAAAACAGACCAAGCAAGCAGATATATTACTGGGTTATATATCTTACTTTATTATTCTGAAGTGAGGTTCTTTGTACAGTGAGAGCTACCATCAAGTGCTATACATTATGGAACAGTGAAGACATGTATGCATTGCTACCGTGTTTCTCATATAATAAGGCCGGGTCTTTTTTTTTTTGAGCCCCGAAAAAATGGCTAGGCTGTCTTTTCGGGGGTGACTTAATTCCACCCCTTGCATCCTCAGGCGGATGGGTGGCGACGGCTTGGATGTTGACCTCAGCGAGCTGGGCGGTCTGGGCAGAGCCGGGAAAGCGAGTTGCGGGTACGCGCCCGCCTGCCAAGCGAAAGAGTCGGGCTGACCCGAGCTTGGCTTCCCAAGACCTTCCAGCCCAACCCCGAAGGCAGTGATAGCGCCCACCCATCCATGGACAGGGAGGCAAGGCAACGGCCCACGCTGCATCCTTCTCCGAGCTGAGCCCTGCCAGGTGAGCCCTGCTGATGCCCATGCCCATGCCACTGCAGCATTTGGAGCTGCCGGTGCATTTGGAGATGCATGGGGACGGGGGCAGGCTGGGCAAGGGGTGGAAAGGACGGGCGGCTTTGCGCTCTCTCCACCGGACCTGCCGGCCAGGGAAGCAGTGCTGCTGTCGCCTCGCCTCCCTGTCCACGGACGGGTGGGTGCTATCACTGCCTCGGGCAGCCTCTCCCAGTGGCCCCTTCGGGGTCGGGCTGGAGGGACTTGGGAAGCCAAGCTTGGATCGGCCCGGCTCTTTCACTTGGCAGGAGGGCGTGCACCCGTGGCTTGCTTTCCTGGCTCAACCCATCTGGCTCTGGCGCTGTCCTGGCGGGATGAGCAGAGGGCCCGGCGGGGAGGTGCTCGCTGCCTTGGGTAGAGCTCTGCCACTGGGCAGGAGGGCCCGCCTGTCAGCTGAGCTGAGCGCCCCAGGTGAAGCTCTTCATGCTCTGCCCGGCACCAGGCAGGGATGGCAGCTGGGCACTTCTCCCAGGGTGGGCCAATTCTGCACTGCAGCCCTGGGAGATTCGCCTCCCCATGTGGGGTTGGGCTGCTCTCTCGGGCAGGGGAGGCTTTGTTGTACCAGTAGTAGGGCATCATTTTTAAAAGAGTAGGCTTTGCCTTCGAACGATGCCCGGGAAGGTGGCAACAGGAGCGCCTGAAGCTGAGTGTCTCCGCCGGGCTCCGGTTGCAGGGAGGAGCCCTGGCTGGCCATGCGTGGCTGCGTCAAACACTGCGGCATTGCTCTAAATGCCACGGCAGCATGGCAAGAATGGAAAGCAATGGTGGCGGAAGGTCTCCCGATATGAAGTCTCCCCATCAACACCGAGGTCAACGCAGGCAGCACCATATCCGGGTGTGCAACAAAAGTATTTCCTAACGGCAAGCTCCCCCGCCATTCCCCCCATTTCACATGTTTTAATATAAGCCTTAATTTGGGGGGGGAGGGGCTTAATTTCATTTCATGCCTATAAAACATGCTGGGACTTTCTATTGTGAGAGGCCGTATTGTTGGAGAAACATGGTAGTAGTCCTATTCAGGCATCCTTAATGTACTATCCAAATATTTTTCTTTTACTACAAACTGATTCTAAGGAAGAAAATGCTTCCTTCATGTTTGAAATAATGAAATATTTTAGAACTTCTAAGAAGCAAATTAAAAAACCATCTGAATGAGCATTTATGTATTCTAATACTGACCACTTGATGAGGATTTGCCAAAATGTTCCTTGTGACTTCTAACAGAGTTTGATGTAGAAAACACTTTCACAAACATGTCTTATGGACAGTATCCAGCAGAAAGTTAGTGGATTCTGTCAATACTGTATTCTTTTGCAAAGGGATCAGTTTTGCCCTTTGCAGTATAGAAATGCACAATGTGTTTGATGCAATTTCTCTTTAAGTATACAAAGAACTGTTTTGCTGACAAGGGTGTATGCATGATTCATGATTATTCTTTTGTTCTATGTGCTATGGAGGTAAATGAAAGCTTCTGATTAGGAGGGATCTTTTTTCACTTTCTAGGGTGGCACATCTTTTCTGGACAACAGCTCCTTCTGCCCCCCCACTCCACATTCCTGGAATATTTAAATATTAGGGCAGAAGGAGATAGTCCATTTTCTGACTGTCTGCAAAGATAGGTGTAGGTATAGATAACAGAATTAGAAGAAGAGACTTGTTACATTATTATTTTTGGAAAAAGAAAATTAACCCTTTGGGCTGACTAAAGTTGTTTCAACAGTTCCTGTCAAGTTGATCTCTTACTCCAGGGGAGATAATCAATAGAAAGGGTTTTGTCTTGTGTGAGGAATCAAAAACAGAGCCATTCAACTTGAATACTTATATCTTTGGGGTAAATTGTTGCATTAATTCAATGATTAGAGTTAAAGCTAACAGATCTGGGCTACAAAAATCTGTTTGGTCACTAGATGGATGGGCGGAAAGCTTCAGAATTTAATGCACCATCAGTGTTACAACATTAACAACAATTAAGATACTGAAGTCTTTTATTTCATTATCCATTAGTTATGTTTAAACTCCTGCCTCAAAAATACTTCCAAAGTTAATTATATGTCCTTTCATTTCCTATAATTTTAAAAAAGAAATAATTCCCATTATCAAATATAAATGAATTCTTTCAAAATTGTTTTTTGTATTGATACCTACTGATCAGGTGAATCCAACTGATTTCATTTATGATGTCTTCTCATTCACTAGTGTTTTATGAAGCTATGCACTTCTATCTTAAAAACCACTTGCTGGATCTGAGCAAAACACTGATCACAGGCAGAAAACAGAGGAAACATTTTATGTTGTTTCTTTGACACAGTGTTTAACATGTACAACAGAGGCTTGTCTATCTCTATACCAGGGCATGTTAGATAAATATTGCTGCATAAAATATAATGTTATCTTGATAAACTCATATACTGTTTCATCAGTTAATATGAATTGGATTTGCAAAGCTCAAAAAGGTTGGCTGCATTCAAAATACAACCATTCCCAGAAATTAATTGCTTTTATAGGAAAACAAAAAAGAAACAGAAATTGATAACTGCCTCAGGATTATCAAAAGGAGGGAGAGATATCTCTCGCCAGAGAAATTGCAGAGCCTACAGAATAATTCAAACTGTTCAAGGATTGGTACCAAAATATCTTGAAGCTTCAGAAGAAAATTGCAATGTTTATATAAAATGTTGTGAGCTGCCAAGAATCAGTATTTAAGATAGGTTAGTGGTGGCTATATAGGTGGCTATATAGATCCTGTAAGTAACTGTCAGACTCAAAAACCAAGATGTGTTGATTCTTTCAAGCTCTTTATTGTTGCATACCTTCAGACAAAATCTTGCCAAAGTGGAGCAGTCTGCTATTTGCACCTACCATTTACTGTATATAAGAATCGGAACTACTAATGGTTAAAGCAAATTTGTAGAGGTAAACAGTGATGTCAATGGAATTAAAAATGGTGGGACTTAGATCTCTTGTGGGTGCAAAGGGATTTGAGACTGATGATGCACTTCACTCTTCCCTGGTCAAGTGATCATCTCCTGATTGGGTTCCTTATTTTTTTCATTAATTTTTCAGAGCTTAGTGCATGAAACTGAAGAGAGGAGTTTTTCCCTGAGACAGGCAGAAGTCATAATTAAGCCCTCCCTTTTCTCAGTTACTTTTTCCAGGGATCAAAAAGCTGCTTCATAGATTTTACTGTTCCAGACGGAAAATATAGATGATCACACAACTTGAACCTCCCAGGTTCTTTGATGTCCTCTGTATTCAAGAAGGCAGAGATTGGGGGGGGGGGGAAGTGAGGGATGAAAAGGACGAATAGAACGAGTATGAAAGACAGATGCAAGATATGGAGTGATGGGTGGGCACAGGGGAGAGACAGATAAGGGACTATATACCAAGCACCCTACGAAAATGTTCAGCATGTGACCACAAAACTCTTTTTCAGCATTCCTACTGAAGATTTAGTCATTTCTAATCACATCATAAAAGAGTGATTTCTGGTTATTAATTTTTATTAGTCAATAGCTCAAATAAACTTTGCTTTTGTTATTGGACTTCTTTCTAAGCTGAGTTGGTAGATGAACTAGGAAAACAAGTTCTCCAGAGCAGATGTTTAAGCACTTTTCCTAACACCAGACTTCTGAGAACATGTTAAGAGAACAAATATTCAGGTGATTGGTGAAACTTCAAAAAGTTCCCTTTATTACATTTATTTTGAGCACCAGTTAAAATGGCTGGTATTATGATTTTGCTCTGTGGGTAACCGGAAAGACTTTGTAGAGGTAAATAGTGAAGTCAAAAGTCTCTCGCTAACACTGTTTTACTAATGAAAAGACAAAGACACAATGGAACATGGTGCCATTGTTCTTCAAACTGCCATTGAGAACAAACACATCAGACAGAAGGGGGGAAAAGGAAAACAGCTGGGGACCAGCTTCTTTGTTTCTCTCTTCGAGAAGAAGAAAAGCAACATACCAGAAATCTCAGGTCAAATTCAGTTGCTTCGAGGCATTACAAGGTTCTCCTGTGTGAAACAGGATTTCTTCACCATTTAGACAACTAAAATCCAAACATGAATGAATCCAAACCTCCCAGAAGCTTTGGGAATGCTGCAATGTGTATTAAGAGCTGAGCAAGTAATAACTTAGAAAGTCCACTGCTTTAGGTTTGATTTGCCATATATTCAGGGCCAGATCGGGAGTGTAGCAGATGAAGAAAGAGAAACTACAGAGAACATTTTCTCTAGGCTTCCCAGGTCAGAGGCTTGACTCTTGAGAGAACTTTACTGTTCTCTCTGCTGTTTGCTGGATTGATTCATCAAGCAGAAATGTACAGAAAAGAGCATGTAAGTGCTCAGTGTTCTCTGGACAAAAAAGAGCAAACCAAGAAAAAACAGAATAAATGTATGTTACTGAATTTGTTATTAATTAGAATTAATTGCTAATAAAAATGTTCTTTATCTGCCTGCTTCAGCCCTTCTCTTTCAGCACAGATAGAGAAACCATTTTCTCTCAAACATGCATGCATTCCATTCCTTTTTCCCTGCAAGAAAAATGATGAAAAGAAAATAGGGACTGAAATGAGAAGGAGATTAGAAGGAGTATAGCTGCATTGGGGGATGGGAGTGAAGGGGAAAGGAAGAGAAAGGAAGGAATCAAATAAGGATAAAGATGGGGTGAGAAGAAGGGAATTGGACCAAGAAAGAATAAAAGAAGAAGGCTAAATTCAGCATGCAAGCCACCTCTCTGTTACCTCCAAAAACCTCTATGCTTTCCATAAACTATTTGTGCAAATCATTTCCATGCCCTGCTGATTTCTTTGCTTACAACAGCTTCCATTTAGTGAAAGTAAGACAAATCTTTCTTTCCCATCTACTCACACTTAATTTAGAGGGGGAGATGGGGACTTCATGCTATTATCAGGTAAAGACAGCAGTTTTTTGATTCCCAGAAAGTTCTGTTCTTTTAAAATGGCCATGTATACTCTTCCCCCAATGATGGTCAAAGCAGTCTAGAGATTTGAACCTGCTCAAGTGCTGCAGCATTTTGGAGCTTCAGCATAAAGAAGCAAAGATGGGTCAGGGGGTAGAACAGCTGGTGCAGCTCCCCAGACTTTGACTCATTTTGATGAGCTCTTTCCTTGGGGCTAGACATATGTTGTCATGTCAGAGTTTGGGATAGAATCATCAATCAGCCTATAAGGCAGCATTGGTGACAGTAGCAGTGTGGAGAAAAAAACATGGCCACCTGTGGAATGAAAATTAAAGTATTTGTAATTTACTTCCATTTCTGCCAATTGAAGCAGTAAACTTAACATTCCTGCAAAGGAATAGGTGTCACTCAGGATAGTAGGATTCTTTTTGGTCCTTTAAAAAGAAATTAAAATCATTCTACCTGTAATTAGGAATACAGTTTCCATGCATGCATAATTCTTACAAGTCATTAATTCATCTATTATGTACTTAAAAAACAAGTTGACTGA